>WOXC01011127.1:0-160945 GCA_011680675.1 Gymnobelideus leadbeateri | reverse complement strand
AGAGCTCAATGGAAAATTTGATCTCCAATTACAAGACTCCAGAAGAACATAAAAAGGTAAATAAGGGTAACATAGACTCACACATGCAGAAGTGCACATACCCACACCCACAAACACAAGCTCATTACTTGGGATGCAACAAGAGCAAAATGTTCACATCCCTATATGTGGAGCTGATAACTGTCAATATTTGAAATCTCTATGATTATCATGACCTGCAAAAGGGTTATACTTAGAGGGTGTGGGTATGAATGCACTAACATGGAGTCTAAAAAAAAAAAAAGACTATTAAGGGGATCAATGGTACTGTAATGGGAAAAAGGAAAGGATGAGCTAGGAAAAGGTAAAATATGCCATCTGAAGAGGCATCAAAACACACTATAGAAGAAGGGAAAGTAAGAGGGAGAGGAACATCATTTAAACACTATTCTCACTGGTTCTGGTTCAAAGAAGGATCAAATTAATCAGTGAAGTTTAAGAATCTAACGTGAATAGACACATAAATTCATTAAATAGAGGAATTGGAGGGAGGGAGAGGAGCATTGTTTGAAATTTACTCTCATTGGTTTGGAATCAAACGGGGAGTAATTTACTCTGATAAGTATAAAAATTTGTTGTGTCCTATAGATAGTGGGAGGGTAAGGGGGGGGTGAAAAGGAGGAGACTAAAGGGAGGGATTATAAGGGAGGGAAATAGTAGTAAGGGGAGAGGGTAGGTTAAGAAGGGGGGTCACTGGGTGGGAACACTGAGGGAGGGGGTGGTCAAAAGGGAAAACTTCAAGGAGGGGAAGGGAGAAGGAAGAAACAAAAACATAAACAGGGGAGGGAATAGGATGGAAGGGAAGGGACAGATAGTCATCATTACTGTGAATGTGAATGGGATGAACTCTCCCATAAAACAGAGGCGGATAGCAGAATGGATTAAAAACCATAATCCTACAATATGCTGTCTTCAAGAAACACATTTGAAACAAAGGGATACCCACAGGGTAAAGGTAAAAGGTTGGAGTAAAATTTATTATGCCTCAGCTAAAGTAAAAAAAGCAGGGGTAGCAATACTTATCTCAGATAAAGCAAAAGCAAAAATAGATCTAATTAAAAGAGATAAGGAAGGAAACTATATCCTACTAAAAGGCACCATTGAGAATGAATCAATATCACTACTTAATATATATGCACCAAGTGGTATAGCATCCAAATTCCTAGAGGAGAAGTTAAAGGAATTAGAGGAAGAAATAGATAGCAAAACTATACTAGTGGGGGACCTTAATCTCCCCCTCTCTGAACTCGATAAATCTAACCTCAAAATAAACAAGAAAGAAGTTAAGGAGGTGAATAGAATCTTAGAGAGACTAGATATGATGGATCTCTGGAGAAAACTGAATGGGGATAAAAAGGAATTTACTTTCTTCTCAGCAGTGCATGGTACATACTCAAAAATAGACCATGTACTAGGGCATAAAAACCTCACAATCCAGTGCAGAAAGGCAGAAATAGTAAGCGCATCATTCTCAGATCATGATGCAATAAAAATTATATGCAATAAAGGGCCATGGAAAGATAGACTAAAAACTAATTGGAAACTAAACAATTTAATCCTAAAAAATTGGTGGGTCAAAGAAGAAATTATAGAAACAATCAATAATTTCATTCAAGAGAATGATAATAATGAAACAACATACCAAAATTTGTGGGATGCACTAAAGGCAGTTCTCAGGGGAAGTTTTATATCCCTGAGTGCATACTTAATTAAAGCAGAGAGAAGGGAGGTCAGTGAATTGGACATGCAATTGAAAAAGCTAGAAAAAGAACAAATTGAAAATCCCCAATTTAGTACTAAATTAGAAATACTGAAAACCAAAGGTGAGATTAATAAAATTGAAATTAAGAAAACCATTGAATTAATAAATAAAACCAAGAGCTGGTTTTATGAAAAAATCAACAAAATTGATAGACCCTTAGTCAATATGATAAAAAAAAAGAAAGAAGAAAACCAAATTATGAGTATCAAAAATAAAAAGGGTGAATCTACCTCCAATGAAGAGGAAATCAAAAAAATAATGAGGAATTATTTTTCCCAGTTGTATGCACATAAATATGACAATCTTAGTGAAATGGATGAATATTTACAAAATCACAAGTTGCCCAGATTAACTGAAGAGGAAGTGAATTACCTAAATAACCCCATCTCAGAAAAAGAAATCAAACAAGCCATCAATGAACTCCCTAGGAAAAAATCTCCAGGGCCAGATGGGTTCACTAGTGAATTCTATCAAACATTTAAAGAACAATTGATTCCAATACTCTACAAACTATTTGGGAAAATTAGTGAAGAAGGAGTCCTACCAAACTCTTTCTATGACACAAATATGGTACTGATTCCTAAATCAGGAAGAGATAAAACAGAGAAAGAAAATTATAGACCAATTTCCCTCATGAATTTAGATGCAAAAATTCTAAATAAAATATTAGCCAAAAGACTCCAACAACTTATCACAAAAATAATACACCCTGATCAGGTAGGATTCATTCCAGGAATGCAAGGATGGTTTAATATTAGGAAAACCATCAATATAATTGAGCATATCAACAACAAAACTAGCAAAAACCACATGATCCTCTCAATAGATGCAGAAAAGGCTTTTGACAAAGTACAACATCCATTCCTATTAAAAACACTAGAAAGTATAGGAATAAATGGAGCCTTCCTTAAAATAGTTGCTAGCATCTATCTAAAACCATCAGCAAGTATTATATGCAATGGGGATAAATTAGAAGCCTTTCCAATAAGATCAGGAGTGAAACAAGGGTGTCCACTATCACCCCTCTTATTCAATCTGGTACTTGAAACGTTAGCAGTAGCAATTAGAGAAGAAAAAGAAATCAAAGGAATCAAATTAGGCAAAGAAGTGACCAAGCTGTCACTCTTTGCAGATGATATGATGATATACTTAGAGAATCCTAGAGAATCAAGTAAAAAATTACTTGAGACAATAAATAAATTTGGCAAAGTTGCAGGATATAAAATAAACCCACATAAATCCTCAGCATTCCTGTACATCTCTAATAAAACTCAACAGCAAGAGATAGAAAGAGAAATCCCATTTAAAATCACTGTAGACATTATAAAATATTTGGGAATCTACTTGCCAAAACAAACCCAGAATCTATATGATCACAACTACAAAACACTTCTCACACAAATAAAATCAGATCTAAATAGTTGGAAAAATATCAATTGCTCGTGGCTGGGTCGAGCTAATATAATAAAAATGACAATTTTACCCAAACTAAATTATATATTTAGTGCCATTCCAATCAATTTACCAAAAAACTACTTTGTAGAGTTAGACAAAATAATAACAAAATTTATTTGGAAAAACAAAAGGTCTAGAATATCAAGGGAATTAATGAAAAGAAATGCTAGGGAAGGTGGACTAGCTATGCCAGATCTTCATCTGTATTATACAGCAGCAGTCATCAAAACTGCTTGGTACTGGCAGAGGTGTAGAGTAGTGGATCAATGGAATAGATTAGGTGCAGGAGACCCAGCAGTTAATGAATATAGCAATCTATTGTTCGATAAACCCAAAGACCCCAGTTTTTGGGATAAGAATGCACTATTTGACAAAAACTGCTGGGAAAACTGGAATACAGTATGGCAGAAACTGGGCATAGATCACTATCTAACACCATATACCAAAATCAAGTCTAAATGGGTGCATGATCTAGGTGTAAAGGATGATACTGTAAGCAATTTGGGAAAGCAAGGAATAGTTTACCTGACAGATCTGTGGAGAGGGGAAGATTTTAGGACCAAACAAGAATTAGAGAGCATTATAAAATGCAAAATGGATCATTTTGATTACATTAAATTGAAAAGCTTCTGTACAAACAAAGCCAATGTAACCAAGATCAAGAGGGAGGTGGGAAATTGGGAAAGAATTTTTACAACTTGTGTCTCTGATAAAGGACTCATTTCTAAAATTTATAGAGAATTGAGCCAAATCTATATGAATACAAGTCATTCCCCAATTGAGAAATGGTCAAAGGATATGAATAGGAAGTTTTCAGAGAAAGAAATTAAAGATATCTATAAGCATATGAAGAAATGCTCTAAATCACTATTAATTAGAGAAATGCAAATCAAAACAACTCTGAGATACCACATCTCTCCAGTCAGATTGGCTAAGATGACAAAACAAGAAAGTGACAAATGCTGGAGAGGTTGTGGGCAAATTGGAACGCTAATACATTGCTGGTGGAGTTGTGAATTTATCCAACCATTCTGGAGAGCAATCTGGAATTATGCCCAAAGGATTATAAATAATTTCATACCCTTTGACCCAGCCATACCACTCCTAGGGTTATATCCCAAAGAGATCATAGTAGTGGGAGGAAGAACCATATGTACAAAAATATTTTTAGCAGCCCTTTTTGTGGTTGCAAAGAATTGGAAACTAAAGGAGTGCCCATCAATTGGGGAATGGCTAAACAAGTTGTGGTATATGAATGTAATGGAATTTTATTGTGCTATAAGAAATGAGGAGGTGACGGATTTCATAATTACCTGGAGAGACTTATACAAACTGATGCTGAGCGAGAAGAGTAGAATCAGAAGAAATTTGTATACAATCACAGACATACCATATCTGTGACGACCAACTATGACAGACTGGACTCTTTTCAGCAATGCAGTGATATAAGTTAATCCCGAATGACTCAAGAAAGTGAGAAATGTGCCATCCAGAGATATAACTAGAAAGAACTGAGCCTGAATCCTGATGGAAGCAAACTAAATGATCTTGTTCTTCTCATTGTTTGGTTGTACTTCTTCCTTACCATCTTTCATCCCACCTAGTACTATATGCCTTTGTAATTGGAATAATGTTTAATATGAATGCATTTGCAGACCCTATACTGTACTATATGATGTCATGAGGGGAGGGGGGAGGGAAGTAAAGGAAATTTGAAAATCAAAAAAAAAAAATCAATGTAGCGGCAGCTAGGTGGTGCAGTGAATAGAGCGCCGGCCCTGGAGTCAGAAGGACCTGAGTTTGGAGCCGGCCTCTGACACTTAATCCACACAAACAAAAACCTAGCCGTGTAACCTTGGGCAAGTTACTGAACCCCAATTGCCCTAAAGGGGCGGCTAGGTGGTGCAGTGAGTAAGAGCACCGGCCTCAGAGTTGGGATGACCCGAGATCAGATCTGGCCTCAGAAAATGAGCACCCACGCATAAATAATGACTAGCCGTGTAACCTTGAGCAAGTTACTTAACCCCAATTGCTTTAAAAAAAAAAAATCAATGTAATATTAACCAGCTGAGTTAAAGTAGACTGTGACCAGAAAAACAAAACAACAACAATACCAAACAAACATACAAAAAAAACGAAACTTCCTTCCAAAGTTCATTAAGGGGTCTCATGAGAAGATTATAATGAAATAAACTGCTAACGTTTTATGGAAAGTTAAAACAACAACAACAACGACGACAACAACAACAACAACCAAAACTGTGGCACTTAAAATTTAGCAAAGAGCTACAGAAAAGGGGAATTTTATGAGGATATGCAAAGGGAGAGTATAATATTTCAATAATCTAAATTGTGAATTTAACCTTTAAATTTACAAACGACATTTTTATGAAATATCCTATAAGGACCTTGTCTGTACAAATAAAAAAATATTTTCATGACTTAGCATAATTTAAAAAAATAATAAAATGGGATCAGCAGAAATCACATTAGCCTGAGGATCATAAATTATAGTAATAGAAACTGATAACATTAGGAACCCTTCACTTTACAGGATTAATCGAAGAATTTTGAAGGAAGTAGTCAACCACTTTTAGATCACCCAATTTACTGTGTGGATAGCATCAATGGCCTTAGCTGTGACATCACTCCACCCAGGTGCTGTGAATAATGAGGTCCATTGTTTATAAAAATAATAATAATAAGCATTGTATTCATAATGATAGCTAATTCAGAGATATCTCTGTTATGGAATGAGTTATATGTGTTCATTCCAGGTGGATGTTCATAATTGCCCCAAGTCATTTGAATTCTCTTCCAGCACAGTTTTCTTCTCTAAATTCTAGAGTGTTACATATTTTTACATTTATGCCACAATTGGACATAAAAATGATAGCATAATGATTGTGAAGATGAAGAAGCAATACAGGAACTTCTATAATTCTTTTAATATATGATTTCCTTTAGCATTTTCATTTGTGTTTAAAGCAGTGAAGCAGATTGCAATATGCCAAGTTCAATATTTTTGTTCTGGAATAGTAATCTTTATTTCATACATGAAATATTTTATTGAATTGGGATACTACCTTTAAAATAGAAATATATACTTGTTTGAAAATTATTGTTTTAAAATTTAAGAATAATTTTAGAAAATTAAATGTTACATTGGTGCTTCTACTTAATTATAATCTAAATTGTACTTTTCACAGTTTTAATAAATTCATTTTTGTAAGGTTATTTTTGCTATGTCTTGACAAAAAAATTGTTATGGTTAAAATTTTTACAAATCACTTGCATTTTGTTTGCCTTATTTGAAATAAACCTTTTGAAATTAAAGTTAGTAAAAGTATTCTTCTGTCACTTGTCTATTGAGCAAGAATATTTGAAGAATATAAATTTTTGCAAAGTCAATGAGAAATTTGCTAAAATTGAGACTAAAAACCAAAAATTGTAATTTTTAATTATTAGTATGACAGAACAATGTTTAGTATAAGTATTTTGTTTTTGTTTTTTAGTCCTTTTTATTTTTATTTTTTCAAAATACTTTATTAACTTCTGATTTACATCATTCATTTCTGCCAGACTTTGAGTTACAATTTGTTCCCTTGTTTTTCCCCTACCTACCACCCCAGAATAGCAGTCCTACAGTATATGCCCTCATCCAGTCTGCTCTGTCCCATATCTTCTCTGATACCCCCTTTCACTTTTCCACTAAGGCAAGGTGAATCTCTGTGCCCCAATGACTGCACATCTTATCTCCCAGTTACATGAAAAATAGTAATAATAATAGTACAGATAGATAGATATAGATATAGATATATAGATATATATGTGAAACATTTAATTTTAAAACTTTGAATCCCAGATCTATTCCCTTCATCCCTTGTCACCCACTCCCACTGGGAAGATAAGCAATTCAGTATATTTTGTACATGTATAGCTATGCAAAACATTACCATAGTAGATATATTGTAAAAGACTGACTATATTTCCCTCCCACCCATCCCACCCCCTACCTGGTCCATTCCCTACTTTGATCCTGTCCCTCTTCAGAAGTGGGTGCCTCCAAACTCCCCTCCCCCCAGCATGCCCTCACCTCTATCCTCCCCTTCTCATCCCCCTCCCCACTACTCTTCTCCAGGGTGAGATATCCCATGTAGTATGTATGTCATTCTCTCCCTGAGCCAAATTCAATGAGAATATGGTTTTGCCTTTTTCCTTCCTGTTCTTCCCCTCCCCTGCAACCACTTCCCCTTGCCTCTTCTACATGAGACAGTTTACGCCCCTGTCACTCCCCATCTACTTGCCACATTCCTCTCTCACCTCTTAACTTTACCCCTTAAGTATCATCCCTTCCCAACAAATTCGACCTGTGCCCTCTATCCATGTATACCTATAAACATATATACACACATTCACATATGTATTCATATGCCCACATACCCTTTTTCCATCATTTTCATACTGAGAAAGGTTTCATCAGTCACAGTTATTGTTTTTCCATTTAGGAATTAAATAGTTCAACTTTGATAATTTCAAAGTGATTTCTTTTCCCTGATTACCTTCTCAAGCATCTCTTGCTTCTTGTGTCTGAATGTCAAATTTTCTATTGATCTTTGGTTTTTTCCTCAAAAAGGCTTGAAAGTCCTCTATTCCACTGAATGACCATATTTTGCCCTGAAACAAGATACTCAGTTTTGCTGGGTAGGTGATTCTTGGTGTAAATCCCAGGTCCTTTGCCCTGTGGAATACCATATTACATGGCCTCCAATCCCTCAGTGTAGGAGCTGCCAGGTCCTGTGCTATTCTGATTGTGTTTCCACAATATTTTTTTAACTATTGCAAATATTTTAATAAGTGTTCTCTGAAAGGCATTTAAAACACCCATTTGTGAGGATAAACTCCATTGGAGAGAGAGAAGACAGAACACAGGTAGCCATTGAGCTGAGGAATTTTCTTGATTTGGGCTAGGAACTGAGAGTCTACTGTTTGCTGATCAGCCTTTCTCTGCTCTGTAATATCGTATTTCTCTTTTTCTGTGTCAAAAATCTCTCCTTCTTGGTGTCTAGGTTTATGGAGCCTCTTCTTCTTGAAGTAAGCATCAGTAAGATGATTTGGAATTTTCACAGCTGAAAGGTTAACTCGGGTAGAAGTGGCAATGACAAATTTCTAATGGGTCCTTTTCAGAGGAACAAGGTTGATGATCAGAGGTCCAGTCACCAGTAGCAAGCCACTAGCCAGTTGCTTTAGGAAAACCACCCGCTTGCCCCTGTGGTGACCAGTGAGCATGATCAGAACTGTACAGGGCTTGATGCTAGCTCGAAGTCTCCTCACGTTCTGGCTAAAGGGCTTTTTGCCATGACTTAGCAGCTTTCTAGGCACATCCTCAGTAGGGTAATACCTAGGCATTTTGCAAATCTTTACCACTCAAGTTCCTCCATTCTCATCACCACCAACAGGCTTTGAGATAGTAGCAGGCACTTTGTCTTTCTTCCTTTCAATCTGGGTTTTGGGGGCAGCGTATTTCTGCTTATACATGGCTCTCCAGGAATACATAGCAGACCTGGAGTATCTACCAATCCCTCGGGCCAGGACTGGGTTCCGACTGAAATGCTTTCGAGGCTTTTTGGCCTTTTCAGCTACATCTTCCTTTTTTTTCTCTTTTTTTTTCCTTTTTGACCTTCTTTTCCTTGGGTGGCTTTTGGTCTGCCATCTTGAGAGACGGGAAAGAGCATGTTTCCACAACATTGAAATTGTTTCTTCCTGGCTGCTTGGTAGTATTTTTTCCTTGATCTGGGAATTCTGGAACCTGTTATAATATTCCTTAGAGTTTTATTTTTGGGATCTTTCTCAGGAAGTGATCTGTGGATTCTTTCAACGTCTATTTTGCCCTCTGGGTCTAAAACATCAGGGCAATTTTCCTTGAGACTTGAGAGTTTCTTGAAGGATGATTTCTAGGTTCTTTCTTTGATCATGGCTTTCAGGTAGTCCTATAATTTTTAAATTGTCTCTCCTGGATCAGTGGTTTTTCCCATGAGATATTTCACATTGCCTTCTATTCTTTCATTTGTTTGAATCTGCTTAACAGCATCTTGATTTCTCATAAAGTCATTAGCTTCCATTTGCTCCAGTCTAACTCTGAAGGAATGAATCTTCTCAGTGAACTTTTGAGAATCTTTTTCCATCTGGAAAATTCGGATTTTAAGGGATTCTTCTCCTCATTGCATTTTTGATCTTCTTTTGCCACTTGAATTAGTCTATTTTTTCATGTGTTATTTTCCTCAGTTAGGCTGTTGTCTCTCATTTCATACTTTTCCTGTATCCTTCTCATTTCTCTTCCCAATTGTTCCTCCATTTCTCTTTTCAGGTTTTTAAAATCCATCTTAAGGTCCTCTATGGCCTGTAACCCACTTGTATTTTCATCTGGGGCCTTTGGTGCAGGGTTTCTGACCTCACAGGCCTCCTTCCATTCCATGCTTCAATCCTCTTTGCCCCCTAAATAGGAGTCTAAAGTTGAATTTTTCTTTTTATTTTGTTTCCTTTGCCTAGGCATGTTTCCATTTAATTACTTGACTTTTGGGCTTGTTGCCACAGTAGGACTCTGCTCCCAGGCAGGGGACCTTCTGTCTCAAACCTTGGGGTCTTAACTTCTGTAAGTAGTAGTTGGGTGCCCACCCTGAAGCCCCCACACACTCACCCCAAGACCTCCACCCCAGACCATAATCCAGATCTAAGTATGTTAAAGCAAGAGTGATTACCCCCTAGTACTGATCACCAGATCCCCCTACAGTCTTCAGGCCAGAAGCTGAAGCTGTAACTTAAGCTGCAAAATGGCAGCTGTGCAGCAGCTCCTCAGAGGCTTCTAGCCCCCAGAGGAAGAAGCTTACTTGCTCCCATATACTGGTCCCAAGTCCATAGGGCACTAACCTCTCACTGTGTCCTTGGCATATCTGTGTTGATAATTCTAGAATCGCACCGCTGCTGGTGTTATGGGGTCCATCCAGCTGGTTGCTGGTCTGGCTGCCCTGGGGCTTAAACTTCTGATTCACATGGTCCTGGGCTGAGCTCCCAGAGCCCATGCTGGCTGCTCCCTGCAGGGCTGCTGGGCCATCCTCAGGGGGAGGTTAGCTTCTCTTTGTTGTTCTGTGGGTCCTATAGCTCCAGAGGTCGTTCAGAGTCCCCCTTTTACATAATTTTGAAGTGGTGTGGGCTGGAGCATTGTGGAAGTGCTGTTTCTACTCCTCCATCTTGGCTCTGCCCACTCTATCCAAGTTTACATTTTTCTATTGCTTTGAAAATCTAGACTATTAACACAATAACAAACAAACAAAAACAAGGAAAAAACAACCAAATCCATGATTTGTAGCATTCCAGAGTATTCGAGGTATGCACATTGAAAATTTAACAATAGACTGTCAAGCTGATTTCCTTCAACTCAAGCATGTTTCTAGACCTCATCTAACTTCATCATCTTAGATGGTATTCTTTACACATACTTTCCATCCCAATTATTCTATTAACATTTCTCTATACACAACATGTTACCTCTTGCTTATGTGATTTTGCACAGAATGTCATTCAAATGTCTGTATATCACTCTTCCTTGCCTCTACCATGAGAAAACAAAAGCAAAAGCAAAGAAACAAACAAATCAATCTTAGTTTCCTTGAAAGCACAGTTTAGATGACTTCTGTGAAATTTTCTTTATCTCCATCCCCTACTCCAAATTGTTTGTCCTCTCTCATTCTGATATTACTTTATGTTATAATATAAAAAAAAATTGGAGTTTAATGGGACCTCAGTTTCTACATATCAACCGAGATACGAAGAGAAAATTCATAGTGGTTCATAGTTTTTCAAACACTGGTCATTCAAAATCTACCATCTAATGATTTGCCTGTTGTGAGGATTGTCTTCTATATATGATAATGACTATATTATTTCATGTCTAAAACGAAGGCAGAATTTAAATCTGCCCCCTCTTCTATCCCCAGCCATCTACAAGGGAAAATTTAATTCCTGACATAAGGAAGAAAAAGAATAAGGCCAGAAGCTTGTCGACTATGTTTACTTTGAAATTATAGCTGTCAGTCTAAAATAATCTACAATGCCCCTGAAATATTATCCATTTTGAGGTTTGGGTTCAACCTAATATCTGATGACTTTTCATAAATTGAGGATGCAGGACCCCAAGCTTTTTATGCCAGGCTTAACACTTCTCCTACCAAATACCAATTTCTCAATGAACACACGTAATTAGTATCAAAGGAAGTCAGTTATCCAAGTCCCATAGTAAAACAGAAATCAGAAAAAATCCATTCATATTGTGTTGGATAGAGACCACTACCAGATCTTTAAAATCAAAGTCTGAGTTGGAAAGCAAGAAGAGTTATTTATTCTTTTATTTTTGGGTCTTTTTTTGGTGTGTGTGGGGGTAGACTGGGCAATTGTGGTTTAGTGACTTGCCTAAGGTCATGCAACTAGTAAGTGTTAAGTGTCTGAAGCTGGATTTGAACTCAGGTCCTCCTGGCCCTAGGGCTGGTGCTCTATTCACTGCACCACCTAGCTACCCCTTCCTTTATTCTTTCTCAGGAGAAAGGGCACAATCCTTATCACTCAATGGGCTTCTGCCAGGGAGTGCCAATTGCTGAAATTCGCAGGCTTCTGCTATCCTAATCCTAACCTGGCCTACTCCCCTGTAGGGTTTGTTTGGTCATCGTTGTTTGGTAAAGTGGGTTTACAATCTCAAGCTAATCAGTGCTAAGCAATTTCAATCTCTCATTACCAAAATTATTTGTGAATTAGTATCTTATCTAAGGACATTGTTTTCCAATCCCTCATTATCTGTCAAATTTGGAGACAGTCAATGAGAGTTACAGTTGACAATGCTTTATTTTCATAATTATTCATTTGAGCCTTCTACCCAATCAGAAGGTAACATCCTCCAATTCCTTACCTCTTTATATCTACACACAAAATTTGGGTTCACCAAATGAGAAGAAGGCTAGTGTTGTTTCCTTTAAGTTTCATGACCTTGTTCTGAGGCCTGTGGAAACTTAACTCTTTGCTATCTCTAGCAATATAAAAATAGATGTCAGAGAAACTGATGAGGGAAGAGTAATAGGATCTACCAGGGACCCTGATCACGCTCAGTGACCAGAAACCCTTCAATTCAGTCTGGAAAGAATTCACCAGGCTCAAGCAAACTTGGAAGCTGAGATTGTAAAAGGTTATTTTTACACTTCACAGCACAGCAGGCAAGGGTTCTTATGGAACCTGCAAACTTACAGAAATCACAGGCATAGTTTTAAGGAGAATATAGTAAATCGGGTGTCAATTATGCTAACTAGGCGAGTAAATTGGGATTAGGGAGGAGTTAAGGAGTGGTCAGTGCTTAAAGGAACATGCACTTTTAATATCAACTGTGCAGGTGTATTGCCCATAATTCACTGGGAGGTAGCCCATGGGGGGTGCTACCTGGAGCTGTGGTTTTAGGCCTGAAATGTCACTAAGTCAACCAGAGGTCATAGCCAACTGAGGAGTGCCCAGTCTGCCACCCATCAATGTCATGTTTGAAAAGATGGATGATGGAAACCAAGTCTAATGGAGATTCAGTATGGGTATAATTGGCTAACGAGTTAACCTATAGATAGGGCACTGAAGGATTCATGGTGCAGCTGGCCACTCTACTAGAGGAGATAACATTTGCCTAAGCTAAAATGTTTATAGATAGTTTAGTGAAGGACAGGTGTAGCTTGTTATTATTCCAAGCAGAGATAAACAGTTCATGAGTTGTTGCTGGACAGAGTGCTGGTAGGGGGAAGGGGCAGAGTTAATTTTCTGGGGCTGGGTTTGGGGGAAATGTGATTTTACAGACTGGTTTTACACATTGATTTTACAAACATAGATCCCAAAGCACCCCATTTACAAACTGATGTCACAGACATAGACTGATGTTACAAATTTTATATATATTCCAAGCACCCCATCAAAACTATAGATAATACATACTGAAGATTCTTTCCTATTGAGAGAGTGAGGTAATTGGGGAGGGAGATAACTCAGCTCAACTTAGATTTAACCCACGGGAAAGTTGCTTGAAATTTCTAAGGCAGCCATCTGAGGAGAGGAACATGATGGAAAATTCTTTTTCCTCATCTATCAAGTTTTTGGGGGCTTTTCTGAGTTTATTTTTTCCCTTCATTAACCTGAATTAGGGTTGGTATCTTTTATCTTCTCTTTGGAAGCTGGATGCCAGAAGTGCCTGAAATTTCTGAAGAGCTTCAATGAAGCTTTAAGAATCAAAAAAAAAAAAAAAATCAGAAGGAGTTGAAGTTCTCTCTGTTCTTGTGAGCTCTGCCCTGAAATTCCTGTTGGTGCATTGCATTCCTCTCCACAAATAAGGAGAGTCCCATATCAATAGAATTTTTGACTTAAGTTACATACCAGTCCAGCTAGTGTGCATGGTGAAATGGGTGGAGGCAGGATGGTGGTTTGCAAATTCATTTATATAGGGAATACACTGCAAGTAAATACCTTTTTAACTATTTGTTAAACAAATTAGACAGGTAAATAAAATTAATTTGGATTGATTTGTTTTTGATGAAGACATGCTACACCCATAATTATCTCTTTATTTTCTAGATGTTCACTGTCTCTTTAATGATATATTCTAGAATTTTGCAGAAATTGAAGTCAAATGACTGGCCTAAAGTTTGCAAACATTGTTCTCTTCTCCTTTCCTTTAAATAAAAATGGACATATTTTCCCCAGCCCCATAGTATCTCCTATTCCTTACTGTATATAATTTTTGATATGTCAGTGACAGTGACTCCGATATCAAATTCACATCTGATTTCACAATCCAAGGACTTGAACACTGTGACCTGAAAACACAAAGCTGGATATCTTCTTCCTATATCTTACTTACCTTGGGAATCAACTATTTGTTAAACTATTTTTCTTCTTTCATTTTCAAAGGGAAAGCTATTTTTCTGTGGAGACAAATCAGAAACAAAATCAGAATTGAGCAGCTCTCTATTCTCCTTTGTCATATTTTATCAGCATTTCATCCACTGGGAACATCCATCAACCCTTCTTTGATTTTTTCTTTCATCTATTACAACCTCAAACAAACAAAGAAATCGTTTTCTTCTCTTCAGCTTTCCTCAAAATATGAGGTCACACTTAGTTTTAGCACTCTGGACAATATTTTCACAGAACCATGTCATTACTTTGGATTTGTCCTCCATTATCTGTCCTTGTTTCAGTTTTCTATACATATAAAAATAGAAGTTGAATTATTATTTACTGGAATATACAGACTGAACTCTTCTATTTCTCATTCAAATGAAGATTATTTCCTTTTATGTCTTTTAATTTCTTCTTGACAGTTCCCTATCTTTTCTGATCTGATTTGTCCTTTATAATTGTTATTCCTTCTCCCCCATTTTTTTAGTATTTGAAAAAAAGAAAGCTTTTGTTTACAATTAAAAAAAAGATTCATTCGCTCGGGGTGGAGCCAAGATGGCGGAGTAGAAACAGCATTTCCAATGTGCTCTGCCCCACACAAATTTAAAACAATGTGAAAGGGAGCTCCTAACAACTTCTGGAGCCACAGCACCCACAGAACGGCACAGAGAAGCTAACCTCCTGCTGAGGACAGCCCAGCAGCCCTGCAGGGAGCGGCAAGCGCAGCGCTCTGAGAGCAGGCAGCCCAGCAGGCTGGGAACCAACAGCGCAGCCCGCAGAGCTGAGCCCAGGTGCGCGGTTTTAGCCCCAGGGCAGCCAGGCCTTCAGCCGGCTGGTGGAACCCCAGAACACCAGCAATTGTGGTGATTCCAGAATTATCAGCACAGATATACCTAGGACAAAGTGAGAGGTTAGTGCCCTATGGACTTTGGGACCAGTATTTGGGGAACACGTGGCTTCCTCCCCTGGGGGCAAAAAGCTGCTGAAGAAACTGCTACACAGAAGCCATTTTGCAGAATCAGCAGTGGCTCTAGCTCCTGGTCTGCCAACTGTAGGAAGATCCAGCAATCAGTCTGGGGGTAAATCGCTTTTGCTTTAAACTGCCTGGATCTGGATTGTGGTCTGGGGGGGAAGTTTGGGGTGGGTATCTAACTTGCCAGAGTGGGTGGAGGCTTTACAGAGGCCACCCAACTGGTGGAAGTTGTGAAGACCCCACGTTTGGGCGGAAGCTCCCCTGTCTGGTGGCAGAGTCCTACTGTGGCAACAAGCCCAAAAATCAAGTAACTAAGTGGCAATATGCCTAGGCAAACGAAACAAAATAAACAGAAAAGTTCAACATTGGACTCCTATTTTAGGGGCAAAGAGGCTCAAAGCATGCAGGAGGACTGTGAGGTCAGAACTCCTGCACCAAAAGCCCCAAATGAAAATACAAGCTGGCTACAGGCCATATAGGACCTTAAGAAGCAGAAAAGAGAAGTGGGGGAAAATTTGGGAAGAGAAATGAAAAAGATGCAAGAAAAGTATGAAATGATAGTCAACAGCCTGACTGAGGAAAATAACACCTTAAAAAATAGACTAACTCAAATGGCAAAAGAGGCTCAGAAAGGCAATGAGGAGAAGAATGCCTTAAAAAGTCGAATTTGCCAGATGGAAAAAGAATCTCAAAAGCTCACTGAGGAGATTCATTCCTTCAGAGTTAGACTGGAGCAAATGGAAGCTAGTGACTTTATGAGAAATCAAGATGCTATTAAACAGATCCAAACAAATGAAAGAATAGAAGGCAATGTGAAATATCTCATGGGAAAAACCACTGACCTGGAAAATAGATCCAGGAGAGACAATTTAAAAATTATTGGACTACCTGAAAGCCATGATCAAAGCAAGAACCTAGAAATCACCCTTCAAGAAATTCTCAAGGAAAATTGCCCTGATGTTTTAGATCCAGAGGGCAAATAGAGGTTGAAAGAATCCACAGATCACCTCCTGAAAAAGATCCCAAAAAGAAAACTCCCAGGAATATTATAGCCAGGTTCCAGATTCCCCAGATCAAGGAGAAAATACTACAAGCAGCCAGGAAGAAACAATTTCAATATTGTGGAAACACAATCAGAATAGCCCAGGACCTGGCAGCTTCTACACTGAGGGATCGAAGGGCATGGAATATGATATTCCAGAGGGCAAAAGAGCTGGGAATGAACCCAAGGGTCACCTACCCAGCAAAACTTAGTATCTTGTTTCAGGGGAAAATATGGTCATTCAGTGGAATAGAGGACTTTCAAGCATTCTTGATGAAAAAACCAGAGTTGAATAGAAAATTTGACATTCAGACGCAAGAAGCAAGAGATGTTTGAGAAGGTAATCAAGGAAAAGACATCAAAAGGAACTTATCAAAGTTGGACTATTTACATTCCTACGTGGAAAAACAATAATTGTGTTTGATGAAACCTTTCTCATTATGAAAATAATTGAAGAAGGGTACATGGCATATGTTCACAGGTATACATGGATAGAGGGCACAGGTTGAATTTGATGGGAAGGGATGATTATTATTTTTTTTTGGAGGGCAATTGGGGTTGGGTGACCTGCCCAGGTTCACATGGCTGGGTTTTTGTTTGTGTATTGGGTGTCTGGGGCCGGATCCGAGCTCGGGTCCTTCTGGCTCTGGGGCTGGCTCTCTGCTCGCTGCGCCACCTAGCTGCCCCAAGGAAGGGATCATTCTTAAGGGGTGAAGTCAAGAGGTGAGAGAGGAAAGTGGCAAGAGGAGATGGAGAGAGACAGGGTAGGGCAAACTATCTCATGTAGAAGAGGCAAGGGGAAGTAGTTGCAGGGGAGGGGAAGAACAGGAAGGCAAAAAGGCAAAAGCATATTCTCATTGAAGTTGGCTCAAGGAGAGAATCACATATATACTAAATGGAATATCTTACCCTCACTCACTCTCCTGAGTAGGGGAAAGGGTGATGAGAGGGGGGATGATGGAGGGGAGGGCATTCTGGGGAGAGGGGAGGTTAGAAGTACCCACTATCAAAGAGGGACAGGATCTAAGTAGGGAATGTACCAGGTGGGAGGTGAGACAGGTGGGAGGGAAATATAAGCAGTCTTTTACAATATATCTACTATGGTAATGTTTTGCATAGATATACATGTACAACACATACTGAATTGCTTATCTTCTCAGAGGGAGTAGGTGACAAGGGAGAAGGGGAATGGATCTGAAAATCAAAGTTTTAAAATTAAATGTTTCATAAGATGTCCAGGCAGTGGGGCTCAGAGATCCACCTTGCCCTAATGGCAAAGTCGAAGGGGGTATGGGAGAAGATATGGGAGAGAGCAGATTGGATGAGGGGATATCTAGTGGGACTGCTATTCTGGGGTGGTGGGTAGGGAAAAAAATGGGGGAAAAATGTAACTCATAATCTGGTGGAAATGAATGATGTAAACCAGAAGTTAATAAAGCATTTGTTTAATCAAAAAAAAAATAAAAAATAAAAAAAATAAGAATGGTGGGTCTCCATAAAACTAGCTGTGTGACCCCAGGTAAATTAAAAAAAAAAAAAGATTCATTCTTATTTTTTTGTCCTCCCACCTCCTTTCCCCTCTCCAGATGAATTCTAATCTATACCTGTTGTTTCCCTTTTAAAATATTACTTTACAGAAATTAAGGGAGTATGAGTGTTTATGCCTGGAGTTGTTTTTGGTTTAATATCACAGATTCTCTCAGAGCTTTGTCACAAACTCCAAGGGATTTAATAATCTCAGCAAATGGTTTCTTAACTTTTATTAAGAAATATATTTAATATAAAATTTCAAAATGTTGGTTACTCAACAATTGAAAAGATAAGTTTATCTAATGTTGACTTTAGACAGATTGAGAAATTATTAGAAAGCTCAAGCAGTCATCTGGATAATTGAAGTGCCTCATCAGTATGTTATCAGGTCTCTTTGTTAGACCCCAATTATATTTTATTTAAGACTTCAAATGATCTCAAATGAGATAATAATTTGATTTTAAATACTATTATCTTTTCTTTAATTTATATGCAAAAATAATTTTAACTTTCATTTTTGAAATTGAGTTCCAAATTTCTTTCCCTCTCTTCATCCCTCCCCCCTCCCTGAGAGGGCAAGCAATTTGATATTGGTGAGATTAAATGCTTAGTACAGTATGGGGCTTATAATAGACATTTAATAAATGCCTCTTCTCTTCTCCACCATATTTTTCAAACTTTTCATCTATTATCTCTTTTGAATCATCTTACCTTAGTATAATCCAATGAAAAAATTCCTACCACTTGTCTTTCCATTGACCCATACCTACATGTTTTGTGAATTTCTTCACATGAATATCATCTCTAAATCTACAATGTTATTCTCCACTTACGGATTTCTTCAATCAAATAAAGTATCACTCTCCAGAGGCATAATATAGTCATGTGTTTTGTCCTACTAATAACCAACAGGTCGATTTCTACTTTTGTTTTATTTTTTTTCCTTTTGCGTAACCTTTAGATATTTGAGTCCATGGCATTACTATTTAAATTGATTGACTTAATTTTTTTTAAACTATTGACTTTTTTCTTAGAATTTTGTCTCCTGGGTAAACAGGGAAACAAAGAGAACAAAAAGTCTTTAAAATACCATTAAATAAGTAACACTCATGACTAAATTAAATATGAATTTTTTTAGATGAATAAATAAGTGTCAACTGAGTAAAATAATGATAGGATGGAACTTTTTTTTTAATGGTAGTGATATAGATAAGCATGCAATATGTCATTATCATAGTTGCAGCTTAGGGAATATATTTAAACACATATGTATGTATGTATGTATGTATGTATGTATGTATGTACAATAAAATTCAGTACAAATGACAAATGTTTGTTAAATGGCTTACATGTCCCATTTTTACCCACACCAATTTCTAGTATCTCTTTGACTTTTGTCTACTACATATCACCAAGAAAGTCCACCCACTATTCTATAGAAATAGAAATTCCATTTTAAATAACTGTAGACAATATAAAATACTTGGGACTCTACTTGCTAAGACACACCTAGGTACAATATGAATAGAATTACAAAATATTTTTCCCAAAAATAAAGTCAGACTTTAACAATTGGAAAAAATATCAATTTCTCATGGGTAGGTCAAAATAATATAATGAAAATGGCAATTCTAAGTCAAAGCTAGTTTAATTATTCAATGCCATCGTAATCAAACTACCAAAAATATTTTTAGAGTCAGAAAAAATACCAAAATTCATCTGGAAGAACAAAAGGTCCAGAATATCAAGAGAATCATTTGGAAAAAAAATGGAAAGGAAAGTGACTTAGCCAAACCAGATCCAAAACTATATTATAAGCAGTAATCATCAAAACTATCTGGTACTGGCTAAGAGAAAAAGTGATGGATTTGTGTAATAGATTAGATTCATAAGAGACAGTAGTCAATGACTAAAATAATCCATTGTTTGATAACTTCAAAGCCTCTAGCTTCTGGAATAAGAACTCACTATTTATACCCAAAATAGACATAAAGGGTAGTAGTATAAGCAAATTAGGAGAGCAAGTAATAGTTTACCTGTCAAATCTATGGAGAAGGGAAGAATTTATAGCCAAACAAGAAATACAGAACATTACAAAATGCAAAATGGATCATTTTGATTATATTAATTTTAAAAGGAATTTGCACAATGCAGCCAAGATTAGAAAGGAAGCAGAAAGCTAGCTGGGAAACATTTTTCCAGCCAGTGTCTCTGACCAAAGCCTCATTTCTAAAATTTAGAGATAAGTGATTCAAACTTATAAGAATACAAGTTATTCCCCAACTGATAAATGATCAAAGGATACGAAAAGGCAGTCTTCAAAAAGAGGGATGATATCTATCTATAGTTATACATAAAAATATTCTAAGTCACTATTGATTAAAGAAATGAAAATTAAAAAAAAATAACTCTATGGTACCACCTCACACCTATCATATTGGCTAACATGACAATATAGAAAAATGATAAATGTTGGAGAAGATGTGGGGAACTTGAAACACTAATCCACTGTTGGAGAAGTTGTGAACTTATCCAACCATTCTGGAGAGTGATTTCAAACCATACCCAAAGGCATAAAACTGTGCATTCCCTTTGATTCAGTAATACCACTCCTAGGTCTCTATCCCAAAGAAATCATAAAAAAGGGAGAATTACTCACATATACAAAAATATGTACAGCAACTCTTTGTGGTAGAAAAGAATTAGAAACTGAAGGGATGCCCATCAGTTGCAGAATGGTTGAACAAGTTGTGGTATATGAAGGTAATAAAACACTATTTTTCCATAAGAAATGATGAGCAGGCATATTTGAGAAAAAACCTGGAAAGACTTATGTGAACTAATCCTGAATGAAGTGAGCAGAATCAGGATAACATTGTACACAATAACAGCAACACTGTGTGGTGATCAGCTTCCATAGACTTATCTCCTTTCTGTAATGCAGTCTTCTAAGACAATTCCAAAAGACTCATGATGGAAAACGCCATCCGCATCCAAAGAAAGAACTGTGGAGTCCGAATGCATATAGAAATAGATTATTTTCTTTTTTGTTATTTTTCATTTCCTTTGGTATAATTCATTTTGGTTCTGATTCTTATTTACAACATCACTAATTTGGAAATATGTTTAATATATTTGTACATATATGGTCTATAAGATTGTGTGATGACTTAGGGAAGGTAATAGTAGAGGGAGAGAAAATTTTAGAACTAAAAGTCTTATAAAACTGAATGCTGAAAACTAAAATAATTCAATTAATAAAAAAAATTAGAAAAGATCACATTTCACAAAAACTTCTGGGAAAACTGGAAAACAATATGGTACGAACTATGTATAGATCAAGATCTTACATTGTATACCAAGTTAAGGTCAATATAGGTGTATGATTTATACATAAAAGGTGGTACCACAGGCAAGTTGGGAGAGCAAGGTATACTTTACCTGTCAGATCTATGAAGATGGTAAGAATTTAGGGCCAAATGAGAGAGAGAACATTATAAAAAGTAAAATATTTCATTTCCATTATATTAATGTAAAAAAGGTTTTGTGCAATACAACCAATACAATCAAGATAAGAAGAAAAGCAGAAAGCTGGAAAACAATCTTTCTAGTAAATGTGTCTGATAAAGGCCTCATTTCTCAAATATATAGAGAACTGAGTCAAAATTTTAAGAAGACATTCACCAATTCTCCTCTCCACAATGCAAGGCTATAAGATAACTCCAAAAGACTCATGATTAAAGGGGCTATTCACATACAGAGAAAGAATTATGGAGTATAAATGTAGATTGATGTAAACTACTTGTTCTTCCTTTATTTTTTTTCTTTCTCCTTGTTCATTCCATTGGTTATAATTCCTCTTTACAATTTGATAGATGTTCAATGTGAAGGTATTTGTATAACTTACATCAGGTAGTTTGCCACCATGAGTGTATGGGGGAGGAGAGGGAGGTGGAGAAAATCTGTAACTCAAAATGGGTTAACAAGCTTACTGTAATCAAATAAACATATATTGTCTACCTGCTTCAGGGGAAAAAGGTCAGCACCCCAAATTTCAAAGTATACAGACAGAACTTACAAGACAGAGAAACAAACAGATCAAGCAGACAGTCTTCCAAACTGCCCAACATTACATCAATACCACATCACGGTTACCAGAGAGGGAGGCATCAACATCTGGGTTTTCAAAGCTGGGAGGCTCTCAATGGCTGCCCAGAGTCTCATCTGGTCAAATCACACAACACTTCTCAAAGTGAGTCCCAAAGCAAAGCCTCCCATCAGGGATTCTATAGCCTCCTCCTGGGTCAGAGAATGTAACAACCTTCTTGATCCACTGACTAATGACAAAGTATCAAGGTGTGGGCATTCCTGAAAAACAAGCCTCCCACCACAGGCTCCAGGTGCAGTTAATCTAGGGGCAGGGAAGATCTTTAAATTTGCATTTCCATTACAGACCACAACCCTAAACAGTGACCCAGATCCAAGCAGGTCAAAGAAAGAGTGATTACCCTTTGAATGGTCAATTGATCCCCCAAGATCTGCAAACTAGGAGCTCTGGAGGCAGCCACAAGGCAGCAGATGCAGCCACTGGGCTTATGCTGCCTCTGGCTCCAGGGGCAGGAACCATGCTCTTCTCCACCCAGTTCCAGTAGAGTTCCCTTTCTCTTTGGGGTTAATGGTTTGAGAAGTCTGGAAACCACCACAGCTATTGGGGATTCACTCTCCTGAAGTCTGCTCTGATCAGTGCTGCTTGTTGGGGCGCCCTAGGTCTGGGCCGTCATGGCTCAAGTGGGACTGCTTAGCCCCCAGCCTGGTGTGCTGGACCCTTCCTGTTGGCCTGCCAGAGATCTATTTCTCTCTGTCACTTTGTAGGTTCTGTAGCTCTAAAATTTGTTTAGAGTCATATTTCACAGGTATTGGGGGTGGTTGGTGCAGGAGCTCACGCAAATTCCTGATTTTACTCCACCATCTTCGCTTCTCCCTCCCTCAACTATTCTTTAGTGCAGTCTGGAATTATGCCTAAAGTGCTACCAAACTATGAATATCTATCTATCTATCTATCTATCTATCTATCTATCTATCTATCTATCTATCTATCTATCTCTTTATCTATCTATCCATACACACACACACACACATATGAACACATATAAAGACATTTACATTCCCAAACAAATTCTACTGATATTTGTTTTAATGTTTGGTATCTCTTTTGTTCCCTATCCCTCTGGGGTTCTCTACTTGACTTCTACTGGCTACCTGGTACTCCTTTTTCATTCCTAATCCTCCCTCCAAGGATCCCTACACTGTCTTTCCATTCCCATAAATATAAACACTTTTATCTATCCCCCATAATCTATTCTCTCACACTCCCCTCTAAAGATACCTCCCTTGGCCTCACCTTACCATTTATTTCTTCTGAATTTAGAAGAAATAAAATTACTCTTCAAAATCTGTTTATATTGTTCCTTCTTAAACCCATTCCTGCTGAAAGTAGATTACCATAACTATCAGCCCTCCTTCCCTTCTGTATTGATTCTTCCTCTTCCAACTCATTTGCACAATATTGCTTTCTTACCGTTTTCTAAATAGTTTTCTTTTTCTTTTAATTTATATCATACTCAGGTTTACCCAATTATTTATAAGAACATTCTGTCCTTGTCAAATCCCTTGTAATATGTCTTTTGTAGGTATCTCATCTTCTATTGGCTGTTGTATGTCAAATCTTCTTTTAAGTTCTGTTTGTTTGTTTCTTAACAAAGTCTTGAAAGTCGATCAAATGTCCTTTTTTTCATGCAGGATTATGCTTACCTGGAGAATATATTTTCGACTGGAGCCCCAGTTCTTTTGTTCTTCGATATATAGATATATAGTGTTCCAAGACATGTGGTCCTTTAAAGTCTCACCTGCTAAGCCTTGTGTGATTCTAATTGTAGCACCATCATATTTAAATTGTTTTATTCCTGTTGCTTTTAACATTTTATCCTTGAACTGTGGCTTTCAGAATTTGACTATGATATCCCTATAAGTTTTCCTCATAGAATCTTTTTTCTATCATGATTGATGGAATTTTTCTTTTTCTACTTCCCTACCCCACCTCTTGTTCTAATTCTTCAGGACAATTTTCTTTAATTATTTCTCATTATTGTATCAAGGTTCTTTTTTTAATCATAGCTTTCAGTTAGTTCAATTATTTTTATGTTTTCTCTTCTTTATTTTCCAGGTCTATTGTTTTTCATATAATAAGATGTTTTACTTTCTCTTCAATTTTTTTAAACAAATGCTTTATTAACTTCTGTTTTACATCATTCATTTCCACCAGATTTTGAGTTACAATCATTTTCCCCCCGTTATTCCCCTACCCAACCTCCCAGAATAGCAGTCCCACAAGATATCACTTCCTCCAATCTACTCTCTCCTATATCTTCTCCCATACCCCCTTCGACTTTTCCATTAGAGGAAGGTGAATCTTTGTGTCCCAATGCCTGCAAATCTTATCTCCCAATTATAAGCAAAAGAGTATTAATATAAGTATTTATATATATTTGAAACGTTTAATCTTAAGACCTCGAATTCCAGATCCATTTCCTTCCTCCCTGGTCACCCATTCCCTCTGGGGAGATAAGTATTTCAGTATATGTTGTACATGTCTAGCTATGCAAAACATTATCATAGTAGATATATTGTACAAGGCTGCTTGTAATTCCCTCCCACTCATCCCACCCCCCACCTGGTCCATTCCCTACATGATCCTGTCCCTCTTCTATAGTGGGTACTTCCAACCTCCCCTTCCCCCAAGGATGCCCCCCCATCAATCATCCCTCCTCTCATCCTCCTTCCCCCTATTCTGCTTCAGGTTGAGATATCCCATTTAGTATGTGTGTCATTCTCTCCCTGAACCAAATTCAATGAGAATGTGGATTTGCCTTTTTTTTTTCCCTTCCTATTCTCCCCCTCCCTTGCAGCCACTTCCCCTTGCTTCTGAGACATGAGATAGTTTACCCTACCCTGTCTTTCCCCATCTCCTCTTGCCACTTTCCTCTCTCACCTCATAATTTCATCCCTTGAGTATTCTCCCTTCCCAACAAATTCAACCTATGCCCTCATCCATATACACACACATTCACATATGTATTCATATGACTACACACACACTTCTTCCATCATTTTCATAGTGAGAAAGATATCACTCACAGTTATTGTTTTTCCATATAGGAGTGTAAATAGTTCAACTTTGATAACTTCCTTTTGATTTTTTTTCCCTTATTACCTTCTCAGGCATCTCTTGCTTCTTGTGTCTGGATGTCAAATTTTCTATTCAGTTCTGGTTTTTATCCTCAAGAATGCTTGAAAGTCCTCTATTCCACTGAATGACAATATTTTCCCCTGAAACAAAATACTCAGTTTTGCTGGGTAGGTGACCCTTGGGTTCATTCCCAGTTCTTTTGCCCTCTGGAATATCATATTCCATGCACTTTGATCCCTCAGTGTAGAAGCTGCCAGGTCCTGGGCTATTCTGATTGTGTTTCCACAATATTCAAATTGTTTCTTCCTGGCTGCTTGGAGTATTTTCTCCTTGATCTGGGGAATCTGGGGGCAGAGTGGCTTGGATGAGCTGTTTCTACTCCGCCATCTTGGCTCCACCCCCTCAATTTTTTATTATTCATATTTTGTTTCAATTTTTCTTGATGTCTTATTATTTTATTGGCTTCACTTTGGTGAAATCTAATATTAAAGGTTTTATTTTCTTCCTTATGAAGTCTGTGTTTCTTTTTATAATTGCTTGACTTTTATTTCATAATTTTCTTGTTTTTCATGGATTATTCTCATTCTTTTTTTTTTTAGTTTTTCTTCCATCTCTGTCATCTGATTTTCAAGTTGTTTTTTTCTTAATATATTCTATGAATTCTTTTTGTGCAGGTGACTATTTGACATTGCTTTTTGTGGTAGGAGGGGGTTTCTGTACTTGAATATCCTTCTCTGAAGATAAACCCCAGTCTCCTCTATTTATATAATAGTTTTCCATGGTTGGATTCTTTCTCCTTTGCCTTTGGTGTTTTTGTGGTAATAGCTTAATTTTTGTAATCACTTCTAGTCTTGGGTTATGGCGAATGGTGCCTTTGACCAGATCTTCAGTTCTCCCCTCTATCCTGGAACCAAAGGCAAACCATCAGCTTCCTGTAAGTGTGCACAGTTAAGGGCTTTCTGCTGTCACTTTTTCTGCACACACTGGGCATGTGCTCTTTACTTCTCACTCCCACCACTCTTCATTGCACAGCTGGGTCTGTAGTTCCTCTTCATCAGAGGTTCCCTTAATCTTCCTCAGTTCAAATGCCCAACTCCCCTCCTTATCCTTGGGGTAAAGGTTCCTGTGGCTGAGACTGAGGCAGTTTCTCAGAGTAACTAATGCCATGGCTTGCAGTTTGTTGTTAAACAGACCCTACTCTGGTGTAAGGGCAAATGAAGAAGTACTTAATGCCTTGTTTCAGCTCTTTAGTTGGCACCTTGCTTCAGTTCAAGTTTCTTTTGAGCCTCGAACATGACTGTATCAAGTCTTTGTTGAGAAGCAGAGCTTGTGAATGGCAGAAATTGTGAAACCTAGAACTTGTGAACTCCTGTTCCTGATGCAACAAGAAGGGGAGGAACTAATGACCATATATAAGGAGAGGTCCAGGGTGGAGAGAGCTGAGAAGAACTGAGAAGGGAACCTTGTGGTGGCAGGGCTGAGAAGGAGAAAACTTATGGTATCCGGGCACTCTGTTTGTCTGTTCTGTCTGTGTAGATTTTTGTTTGTGATACTTTGTATAGAAGACCTGAGACCTTACTGAAGGCCCTGAAGGAGGATTTTTTAATTGTCTGTTTGCAGAAGTCCTGGAGGAGTGTTGTGAAAGTCCTGGGACTTTACTAATGATTTGTGTTGACTTATCAGACCTTGTTTATGGGTCTCTGTTCACTTCATAGGCAGATAGTGAATTGATGATGGTGCTGGCAATGTGCATGAATACTATTGTAGCTCTGTTAAGCTTTGTCTTCCCAGAAACAAGAACTGTGAAGGACTTGAGGTGGACTGGACACTGTGAACATCAGTGTGGAATGGAACCTGCATTAGGAACTGGCTGCCTCCTTTGAATCCAGGGGACAGTTGGGTAGATTTGGGCAGGAGCTGGGGCAATGGAAGAAGAACCATGGAAGCTGAGAGCCATCTTAGAGTCAAGATAAAAAGGCCTCTTCTTGGGTACTTGATGCTGACTGAGCAGATTATGATTAACTGTGACCTAGGGATGGAGAACTTTGACCTTGGTGCTTTGTGTCACTTAAGTATGCCTGCTCCTTAAGGATGGATGAGTTAAGGCCTTACTGAATGATATCTTTTATTTCAAACTATGTGGCCAATTTGATGAAAACTATGTGACCACTTTAGTCATAACTTGTTTTGTCATAACATTGTGAAGACTGTACTTTGGTTTCCATGAATGTTTTGCTTTAATTTACAGCTGAAGAAATAGAGAGTTCACTATACTATATAATCATAACCTTAAAGCTGTTCACAACACCAGTCCTCTGGAAAGATGCTCATGCTTGGCTTTACACCTAGAGGTATTTCCTGGTCACAGAGACCAAACCTGGTCTTGGGATTTTCCTTCTGATCTTCTCAAATTGTCCTAGAAATTGTGCAATTGTGCCTCTAGTCTTATTTTGTTCACCTTAATATGCTATTTTTTCTCTTTTGAGGGGGGACATCTTGGGAGCTTAGAATTTGCTGCCATCTTCCAAGCATCCTTTCTAAACTGCTTGTTTATTTTATTTTATTTTATTTTATTTTTTTGTAGTTCAAGAATTACGGAAAAGCATACTTTAAAATAAATATTATATAAAATATTGCTATATAATTTTAAAAAAATGAATAACAGTTCTATAAATTATTTTCTACAGGTAACATCTAACAGTGTCTGTGAGTTTCTGCATGTGCAGGTAAGAGAAAGAAAGACAGAGATAGAGAGAAAGAAACATAGAAATTTTGTACATTGGGATAAGTGAGTTGTGGGAAATAAGAAGGTGGTACTGTGAAATGGTGTCAGATTAAAATATAAATGAGGCTACTAAATTAAACATAACGGATTCCTGATAATTCAGAAAATTGCATTTGCACTATCAGTGTTTAGTTGTCTTTTATTGATTGTGTTATTTCCCAATTACATTTTCATAGGATTCCCCTTCTGTTGTAGTTATGAGAGCCCTGGACTTCTCTCAGCCTCTATCACCCTCAGTTACCCCATCTTTTAAAAGGAGATAATAAAAATAATTATTTCAATAGTTTGTTATAAAGATAAGTCAAGATAACATGCAGAATGAACTTTGTAGATCTTAAAACACTATATAAATGTGAACTACATATTGCATATGGCATTCTCTCAGGATTATCTTCTCTTAAATTTACTGCTCCTGTATTCTACTGTGGGTCTCTCCTGTTCATACTTTTACCTGTCAAGAACAAGAAATAGTTATTATTATTATTATTAACAACAATTATTTTCCTACATACACCTTGACCTCACTCACCTAGCTTTACTTTACTCCCCCAGCAGAATATTTATTAATATATTCCCCTACCTTTCTCATGTACAAAAAAGTAATTTTTTATGGATCTGAGTTAGAGTTGTTATGCAAACTGTTGACATTTAGAGGTTAAGAAGACACCATTAAAGGAGCTGGAGTCATACTTTAATTGACATTTTCTCAACATTAATAGCTTTTTAAAGACTTTGGGGGGCATTAATTATAGCACACAGAAGTCCAAGAGAGCTTGGTGAAATCTCTAATTATGAGGAATGAGTTTGAAGGGCAGAGGGAGCTTATCCTCTTGTAATTACTCATATGCCTCAGAGTGCTTTGCATGGGAAACATTGCAGTGTAGACTTCAAGCTGTCAGTAGTTATACAGAAAAGAATAGAAAAAATAAGGGAATTTGGAACTTGATAGAAGATATGAAGTCAAAAGGATCAACTGGAAACAAAATCCAATGTTTCCCCATTTCTCGACTCCATGTCTATATAAGGTTATTAATGCAATGTTATAACTTCATTCTGTATCATTATTCCTGACATGTATGGGGCTGCTCCATTGTGGATGGGCATTTGGTAAATTTACCTGAATCTGCAGGTGTTAGCTGGCAGGAAATCATTGAAAGTCTAATCTAATTTGCATTATTTCCTTGCCAGCAGAAATTAATCTGCAGAAATGTCAGAGGCATAAGGCTGCATTAAGATAGTCATGATTTAATCTGATAGCTATTAGTGCTATAGACTGATGGCTTTACTCTCCTTTTATTGATTGGGATGTATTAAGATTCCCTTTCCAAAATCTCTAGTTACATAGTTCTTTTCATCCAAGAATCTCAGTATGTTTAACAAACATTAACTCATCAATATTCAAAACCCCTGTGATGTAAATATAGTCAATCACAAGGTGTTTTTTTTTTTCTTACAGATGAGGCAAAAAGAACAAATTATTTGCTCTAGATATTTACTTGTTTCTTCTTTTTTTCTTTTAATTTTAAAATATAATTTAGGAATTACTGAATTTGGATATTTTGATTAATTTATTAACTGTAAAAACAGAATTCTCTATTTTAAATACATTCCACTTTATCAGATTTGTCAAATAGGAATATCATAAATTCTTACATCAATATACTGCCTTCAAGTCTATTTGTATTTGTATAAACATAAATGCTTTTCCTTTCATTCGCCAATATTTTATTCCCAACCCAGCAATGTTTTTAGTTTTATTTATCTTAAATATGTATTGTTAAATGAAATTTTTATGGAATTTGAATATAATTTCTACATAATATGATGAAATCTCCATTTAAACCACAATGCCTCTTGTCTCTTGAAGGAGAGTCTGACCTTCAGGGATCAAATTTTCAGAGAGAACTGTATTTTTCTTATTCTCTCAGGCAAGCATGCATTTGCCTGCATGCATGTGCACACAAACAAAAAGAGAAGTACTTTATTGTAATTCTTTGATATGATCATTTTATTTCTGAGTTAAGTATATTTCCCTTTACATGTGTTATGCATACATATCTCTCTGTTTGCTTTTCTTATCACACACAGATATATACAAATATACACAATAACATCCCTCTTATCCAGATGTGCCATCCATCTGGAAACCTCAAAAAGATAAGTATGCTCTAAGGAAGGGAGGAAAACAGCTGTTACAAAATCAGACACTTTACACTGAAGAAGAAGCATGGAGACAGATTTAAGAACCAATTAACTTATTATTTCAGTATAAAATTAAGGTTACTGATTGCTCATGCATGGTTATCTGGGTTCTTAGCAAACCCTTATTCTGATCAAATGATAGTAAACAATTTTAGAAAGGTGAAATACAAAGAGGCATACTGCAAGAGGAAGAAATCATGGAAACCTACATTTTGCAGATTAAAAATAACCTTTTTATATTGTTACTTCAACTACAAGCTCATAGAGGCTAGGGGGTCATATCTTACTCATTTTCACATTCTTCACAATTCATAACACCATGAATTACATGAGATAAGTATGTAGTAAAGATATATTTTTAAAATCCGTTGGGATAGAGGTGCATGTGATATGATAAACACACTGATTATTTGGTGAGATATATTCCTAATCTTATTTAACCTCTGGTCCAATTCTTACCTACCTTCCCCCCAAAACTAGTAAACTATACTGTTATTTAGCAAGAATTGTTTGCATGCTTCCGTGTGTGTGTGTGTGTGTGTGTGTGTGTGTGTGTGTGTGTGTTACATGATTGGTGCAGAGAGTGGTGATTTGAGATAGAAGAATGAAATACAAATAATCCCATGATTATAAACATGTTTGATTATTGAAGCTGCCCAAAGAAATAGCGGAAGAATAATAATCTTAGTTTTAGATATATTTGAGATTTGAGAGGTACATTGAGATGGCAGAATCTTTTAGGCTATCGAGAATGTGGGTAACAAGTTCGTAAAAGAGGTAAGGACTGGTGATTTTTTTAGTCACCTGTATAAATTCTGTATTTCAGTCAGTGAGAGTAAGAAACAAATTTTCAAAGGAGAGAATCTAAACAGGGAGGGAAAGAAAACCAAGGAAAGAACTTTGGAAGGGAGGAGACAGCATCCTTATTTAGAGAACAGGTAGAAGTGTTTACTGAGGCAGCAAGGGTTGCACTAGAATTTGCCTTTGAAGCCAAAGGAGAGAGTTAATAAATAGGGAAGAATGGTCAGAAAGGCCAAAAGGTATGGAGAGTTTCAGGATGAAGTATAAAGGAACCATAAGTTAAATTTCATGGTTAGAATGTTATTATTGTTGAGCAGTGAGTGTAGTTGCAGTAGGTAATTAGGAGATATCTCAATGCAAGGTGTTGAGGGGACATTGGGACTTAAGGAAATAGAGCATTTTTAATGATGTTTGACTCTGAATGTGTTGAGAGAAATGCGATGTTAGCTAAATGAGACAAAAGGTTCAAGGTAATCTTTAAGAATTGAAAAGATGGCTACAAACTTGGATCAGATGAACCAGATGGAAAGGAAGAAAATGACCATGAATGTGAGAGCTGTGACAAATAGATCTTCCCAAGATTCAATAGTGATGCTTTTGGAGATAGTTCTAGCTAAACAGAATGAACCTACTGACATCTTTCCTGGTTTGACCCACCCACACACAATAAATGTGAAGAATACTGCCTTTGGGCTTCTAAATCTTAAAAGGCAAAACATTATTTGGTGTCCTTACAGGTTTTGGTTATTTTATTTAAATTTTCATCTCTATCAACAGAAATAAAAGTGCCTAAAACATTTATTCCAAGGCAAATAATTTTGTGACCAACATGGCTTTGTTCAATTATCTTTGGTATAAAATTTGAAAAAAATATTAACAAAATACATATTTTATATGTGTATATACTATGTCTAATAAATGTATATTAAACATGTTCTATGTGACAAGTACTATGTTAAGTTCTGAGGATACAAAGGTATTAAAAAATAGAATCTTCCCTCAAGAAGTTAATAAATTAATGGGGAAGACCATGAACAAATACACAAGTACCAACAAATTATAAAGAGAAATTAATTAAAAGATAGAAAGCACGAGAATTAGGAACAGTTGGGGAAGACTTTTTGTAAGAGGTGAAATTTTATTTGGAAGTTGAAGGAAGCAAGGGAAGTCCTCTAGGATGGAAATGAAGAGGGAAGTAATTCCCAAGTCAATAATGAGAAATGCACTTTCTTGGTCAAGGAATAGTAAGGAAGACAGTGTCTTTGGATTGAAGAGTAAAAGATGAGCAGTAAATGATAAGAAGAATGGAATGGTGCTGTGGGAGAATAGATTTTGAAGTGCTTTGAATGATAACAGAAGATTTTATATTGGATCCTCATGTCAATAGGGAATGATTGGAGTTCATTGAGTGGGGGTGGGGGTGATATGATCTGAGCTCTGCTTTAAGATAATCACTTTGGTGGCTTAATGGAAGAAAAAACTGGAGTGGGGAGAAACTCAAGACAGTCAAACGTATCAGTAGAAAATTATAATAGTGCAAGCATGATGCAATTAGGACCTGGATGAGAGTGGAGACTATATCAGATGAGAGAATAAATCATATTTGAAAATTTTTTCAAAGGTTAAATTGACAAGCTTTGTCAGCAGATTAGTTATGGGAAGTGAGAGAGAGTGAGGAGTCAAGGATGCCACACGTTTGTAAACTTGAGGGACTGGGAAGATAGTGTTGTTTTTTACTGTAATAGGGAAGATAAGAGGGAAGGACAATATTGGAAGAAAAAGAATGGATTCCCTTTGGTTATTTTGTGTTTAGGTTGTATGTTAGATATCTTCTAGATGTCAGAAAGGCACTTGGAGATTAGAGATCAATAGAGATGTTAGGAAGGATAGGTAAATTTGAAAATCATTAACATAAAGTTGATAATTAAATCCATGAGAACTGATTACATCCCAAATTGTATACTATAGAGAGAAAAGAAGAGGGCCTGAACGGAGAACCCTAAAAGACACCTAGGATTAGTGTGTGCAAAGAAGACTCAGAGGGAGTACTCAGTAGGAGAAACAGGAGAGAGTGAAGCCTCGAAAACATATAGAAGAGAGAATATCAAGGAAGAAAGGAAATTAACAGTCAGTTCAAAGAGAATTAAGACTGAGAAAAGGTCATTAGATTTGACAATTAAGAGATCATTGGTAACTTTGGAAAAAGAAGTTTTAGTGAAATAAATCAGAAATCACATTGTAAGGAGTAAGAAGTGAATGAGAAAAATAAAATGGAGGCATTTGTAAACACTCTTTTCAAGGAGTTTGGTCATAAAGGGCAAAAGAGTTAGAGGATGAAAGCAAGGACAGAAAGACCAAGTGACTTTTTTTTTCTTTTCAATGGGGGTAGACATAGGCATATTTGTAGGATGATGGGAAGAAGTCAGTAGACAGGGAGAGATTGAAAATAAGTTATAGAATGACTATGACAGATGAGGAAACTTTTTGGAGGAGATGGGATGGAATGGGATCTGTTGTGTAGGTAAGCACCTTAACAATGTGTAAGATTATCTCTGTGTGAGACAGAAAACAAGGAATACATAGTGGTAGCAGGAACCTGAGGTCTATGAGGTGAGGAGGAAAGGAGAAGAAATCAGGGGGCTTAGGACAAATAACCTCAGTTTTTCTGTGAAATATGGGGAAAAAAAAACTTCTCAATTAATAAGGGAGTAGGGAATTTGGGAAGATAGGGAAAGGTGTGTTAGAGCTGCTGTGATGAGTGGAACAGTGAGTTGCTAAGAAAGGTATAAAAGATTGTCTAGCAAGAGTGAAAACACAATTGAGGTTGTATAACAAATATTTGGGTAGTCAGCTAGATGGCTCAGTGGAAGTAGTAATGTGCCTGGAGTCAGGAAGAGCTGAGTTCAAATATAACCCCAGAAACTAGCAAGACAATCCTGGGCAAATCTCCTAACTTCTGTGCCTTATTCCCCAAGAGAAGGAAATGTCAAACCACTCCAGTATCCTTGCCAATAAAACCCAAGGAGAGTTGGTTCACAGTGTTGTAAAGAGTTGGACATAACAGAATGACTGAACAACAACAGCATATCTTTCTGGTTGACTGAATCACAATGGTTGTCTGACTTTTCTACTTAAATTAATTAATCAATTAATTAATTAATTAATTAAACACATGTTTAAAAATGAAGAACAACAGCACTCCAAATTGCTGTCTAGAATGGCTGGATCAGTTCACAACTTCACCAACCAGTGCAGTATTGTCATGGTTTTCCCATATCTTCTTCAAAATTCATCACTTTCCTTTTTTGTCACATTAGCTAGACAGTCTTACAGGTATGTGGTGGTATCTCAGTGTTGTTTTAATTTGCATTTCTCTAAACAAACATGATTTAGGATGTTTTTTTTTTTCCAAATTACTATAGATAGTTTTGATTTATTTGTCTGAAAACTGCCTGTTCATTTCACTTAACCATTTATCAAATGGGTAATGACTTGTATTCTTATAAATGTGACTCAGTGCTGAGAAATGACAGTTTAATCAGATATACTTTTAGAAAAATAAATCCCAGATTTCTGCTTTCTTTATAAATTTGCTTGCATTGATTTTGTTTGTGCAAAACCTTTTAATTTCATATAACCAAAATTATATTTTTACATATTATATATATGTATATATATATATATATATATATATATATATATTTGGTCATAAATTCTTCCCTTATGAATACCTCAGACAGGTAAACTATACCATGCTTTACTAATTTGTTTATGGTATCATCCTTTATGTGTAAATCATGCACTCATTTTGACCTTATCTTGTTATACACTGGGAGATGTTGGTCTTTACCTAGTTTCTTCCATACTGTTTTTCAATTTTTCTTTTCAGCAGTTTTTGTCAGATAATGACGTTTACTCCAAAAACTTGGATCTTTGTGATTGTCATATACAAGATTACTATAATAATTTACTATAATGTATTTTGTACCTAATCTATTCCATCGATCCATTATGTTATTTCTTTTTTTTTTAATTTTTTTTTTTTTTAAGCAATTGGGGTTAAGTAACTTGCTCAAGGTTACACGGCTAGTCATTATTTATGTATGGGTGCTCATTTTCTGAGGCTGGATTTGATCTCGGGTCATCCCAACTCCGAGGCCGGCTCTCTTACTCAATGCGCCACCTAGCCGCCCCTTTTAGGACAATTGGGGTTAAGTAACTTGCCCAAGGTCACATGGCTAGGTTTTTGTTTGTGTGGGTTAAGTGTCTGAGGCCGGATCCGAACTCAGGTCCTTCTGACTCCAGGGCCGGCGCTATACTCACTGCGCTACCTAGCCGCCCCTCATTATGTTATTTCTTAACCAGCACACGATTGTTTTGATAATGACTGCTTTATAATACAATTTAAGATCTGGTGTGACTAGATCACCTTTCTTTGATTTTTTATTTTTTTTACTGATTCCCTTGATATCCTTGATTTTTTGTTTTTCCAGATGAACTTTGTCATTGCTTTTTCTAGCTCTATAAAATATGTTTGGTAGTTTAGTATGTCACTGAGAAAGTAAATTAATTTAGGTAAATTTTTCATTTTTATTATATTAGGTCAGCCTATTCATGAGCAAGGGATTCTTTTTTGGGCCTTAGACCAATACACAGTTTTCTTTGAGGCTTTGGATGCAGTTGTTTTGATTTTGTTGTCTTTTTTCGAGTTTGTTTTTTATCTTTCCTTTCACCATAATAACTTTTCAAGGTCAAATTCTTTGTTCCTCATTTTTATAGCTTGTTTTATGACGTCTAACTTTATGATAAACTTGAGCTCTTCTGTGTGAGTGGAGGGGACACCACCCAAAGCTTAAGGTTTTTTATGCTGCTGTTTTCAAAGCTAGCTCTGGAGGTTTGCATGATTTCAGTTCTTACAAGATGGTGTGATTTGATGAGTAATGATTGTGTGATAAATATTTATATAGTATCTATTGTGTATCAGATTCTGTGCAAAGGCCTTTTTAGAAATATTATCTAGGGGAGGCTAGGTGGCACATTGAGTAGAGCGCTGGCCCTGGAGTCAGAAGGACCTGAGTTCGGATCTGGCCTCAGACACTTAACACACACACACACACACACACACACACACACACACACACACACAAACAAAAAAAAAAAACCCTAGCCGTGTGACCTTGGGCAAGTTACTTCACCCCAACTGCCCTCCAAAAAGCAATATATATATATGATCTAATGTTATCCTGACCATCTGTCCTTTCACAAATCATTTCAACACTTTGTACTTCTTTCCCTCATTTGTAAAATGGAAAGATGAATTACAATAATGAGAGCTGGGAGTTTTATAGTGCTTTATATGAATTATACATTTGCCTTAGAACAACTCAATTTTAGTAGTTGAGGTATTTTCCCATTGACTCAAAATGCTACGTGGTTTATCTTTATTAGGCAACTAAGTTAGGTAGGGAATAGAATGATGGACTTGGGATTCAAAGAGCTCTAAATTAAAATCCTTTTTTTCAGATATTTAACAGCTGTGCATCCCTGAGTCATAAAAATAATTGCTTACTAAACTGGGAGCCCTCCATAATGTCTTCCAGAACTTGCCTATTTTTCTGATCATTCTTTTCAAGTTCCAAACAGATGGAAACAAGGATTGGTGTATTTCCTCTTCTCATACCTCTGAAAATTAATTCATTTATTTTCTGCTACTATAGCTTTGCTTACATGGTTTCCTTCACATTGGAATGCCATTCTCATTACTACTTCTCCTTGTTTCAATTCTTCACAACCTTTAAAACCAATATCATGTGCTACCTCTGTCATAAATTTTGCTTGGAATGTAATTTATATAACATTTTGTCTGTGTCTTCCTTATGATCTTGTCATAACTGATATTTTACTTCATTTGCTTATGTGGCATATCTACCTACTAGACTGAAAGTTTATTGAATATGTAGACACTATATTTTATTTAATCTATCTCACCCAGCATCTAACTTAGCATGCTATTTTTTTTTACCTGTATCTGTTATTTCATTAGTATTCTCTGAGTAAGGCAGCTTCCAAGAAGATCTATGCAGTATGTAGAACTTCAGTATATAATCTTCTGGTTGTCAGCTTCACTGAGGGACAGAATAATTTCCCTAGGGTTATAAACCAGGGTTTATGGCAGCAAGGACTTTCTTACTTCCAGTAACTTCTTTGTGTAATTTCACATTTTTTTAATCCAATTTCTCAAATTCCTTTCAAATTAATTAAAGGCTTGTAAAGCCTTAATTTACTCTTTTGATTAATTGATTGATTCAATCTACATGACCAAGCACTCTGTGCTTAAATGGGGTTGTGGTTGGAAACTAATTCCTTAAATTTATATTCTTCTCTCTTCTCCCTGTCCTCTCCCTTTTTCTCTGATCACTTCCCTTAATGCACACTTCATATACACTTGCATACACCCAAACAACATAACAACAGGATACTATTAAAATATTAATATAATTTTTAATTAGGGATAAGAGGAGCATTCAGTTTTCTTAAAAATAAAATTTTAGTGGCTCACTTTGATATGGATACCACTATCATACCTCATCTGAAAGCCACATTACAATGTTATTCCCTTTTAGAAATAGATTGTATTCAGGGGAGTTTGGTGGGAATAATGGGTTCATTGATTTCACTATAATACAACTTGATGTCATTTAATCACATAATGATATTCCTCTGATTCAAGATGGAAGTATCAATTGTGGCCCCACTAGGGAAAAATGAGAATAGCTCTTTTAGCCAATGTTAACTAAAAAAAAAATTGACAACTTTCTTTTAGAAACTTCCCAGTTGGAGGGAATCTCTGAAATATAGTTTCTACTTTGAGAGTTTGTGCCAAAATGTGCAGATTTTCAATGGTCATTGTGGTTAACTATTTGATTATTATATAAATTATGAAGAAAGGCTTGATTCCTGTTCATTAAAAACAAAAATGCACTTTCAGGAGATAAATAATAATGTATTTTAATATCTTCCTTGTGATTCCAAATAAATAATGGAAAGACATAAGCAAGACAAAAGAGAAGAAAATAACTGAAGTGTTTATGTACCTGACAACAAGAGGGTATTTTTAAAAATACGATACTGATAATAAAAGCATTTCATACATAGAACTTAACTTTATGGTGATATGTGGGAACTGATTAGGTGCTTCTATCTTCTCCTTCATCTGTTTTATTTGAAGAGATGACTCTTTCCTTACCAAGGTAAACCTCATTACATGCACAAGTGATCCCAGTCCATCACGTCTTCTCTATCAGATTGCCTCCTCTATCATCCCTACTTTCTTAAGAATTTTAAATCTCACTCTATCAACTGAGTGCTTTGTTGTTGTTCAGTCATTTTTAGTAATGTCTAACACTTGGTGACCCCTTTGCGGCTTTTCTTAGCAAAGATTCCAGAGACATTTGCCATTTCCTTCTCCAGATCATTTTACAGGTGAGGAAACTGAGGCAAACACAGTTAAGTGACTTGCCCAGGGTCATACAGCTAATAAGTGTCTGAGACTAGAGTTGAACTCAAGTCTTACAGAATCTAGTTCATGTCCTATTTCACCTTGATGTCTTTGCAGCACTTAGTTACTACATGTATCAGCATTAATATTTGCTCATTTATGGATCACCCAATGTAGCTTTATCTCATTCAGCAGGAACTACTTGGTTAAAGAGGTAACAAGTTTTTATTAAGCTCTTTAAGGTGGGTTCTAGTCTTTGACCAAAAATCAAAAATAAGAAAAAAATAGAAACAATGGGGGAAAAGGCACAAAGTAAAAGTTTTGGCTACAACGGTACCATGAAATTATCAATTGAGCTAATTTACCATAGTGAAAGACTAGGGAAATCCATTGGAGTTTGTGATAAACTAGGCAAAGTACAAAACCAAGCTGTATAATTTTTAACCAGTTCATTATCCTCTGAAATAAGTACTAATGTTAAATTTAAAATGAGTGTTAAAGTGTTTGATTTAGATAAAAATTGAAAACCACTAATGTTATTTTTGAAAATATTTGAGAGCCCTCAACATTGATTATTTATCTTTCTGAATATATATTCCTTAATCTCCTCTAATTCTAACCTTATTTTTAATCTTAAATTTAACCTTAAATTTGTAGCTCCTATTCCTACTCAGTCTCCACCTTCAACTCTGATGTTAAATGCCTCCTACTCTAAACCAAACCTTATAAGTGCCTGCTACTCTAATCCTAAATATAACTGTAACCTTAACACCCCAACTCTAACCCTAACTCTAATGAAAGCTTAACCCTAATGTAAACATAGAGGAGAGACTGAATTTCATTTCCCCACCCCAATTTCTGAAATATATGTTTTAGAAATCGCTTATTATAAAAGGATAAATATAGCAAATCAGTAAAATTTGGGTTTTAAAATACAAATTACAGTGTTAGAACTAAAATGAATTGTGCTAACTTTCTGTTTATGAAATCAATATGTTCTACTCTTCTTTAATGCCAGACCTGATAGGTTCATAGTGTCACTATTTTTTTTTTCCATCTTAAGAAAATAAATGTTTGCTTTCCATTCTCTAGCAAGGGAAAATATGTAAACTATTTCCATTGAACAAATAGACTATTGGGGGAAAAATATGACTGCTTGTGGGAGAGACTGATTATGAGACATTAAAACTATTTCTAGGAACAAAAAAGGTAGCTTGGAAAAAAGTGTTTACTGAATTTGCTGGATGTGAATCACTTCTCTTGTACTGGCCATGTGTTCCTGGATTCTTTATACTTTGATTTTCATTTTCTGTATTCATAAGATGAGGTTGTTTGTAACTTTAATTGTTTGACTGACTTCAATTTTACGTATGCTTATTAAGGCAGATAAAACATTATTGAACATTATTATTTGATCCGTATTTGATGGGCACATGTGATATAAACAGGGATGTGCTGGAGCATATAGCAACTGGTTCTGAAAAAATGTATACTTCACACAATTTTAGCTCTAATCTTACTATCATTTTAACAGTCTATAAAAAAATGAAGTAAATCTTGATTTATAATATTTCTGATTTTCAAATTATAAATAATAACAGTGAAAAAATTTAAAATTGGCTCCCATTAGCTAGGAAAAACTGATTCCTGCATACCCCCAAACATAGACTAATTCCACCCTCAGATAAAGAAAGGAAATATTTTTTAAATGGCTATACAATTTGTAAAATCATATAAAATGACTCCTAGGCTTAGAATGCACCCCTTCTTTATTCTTGTCTTATAAAGTCACATGCTATCAAAGCACCACTTTCTACATGAGATTTTCTCATGATCATCTTATTAGAAATATCAAATGAGCCATTAAACTCAGAAATTTGCGCTCACCAAAGGTAAAGTGTTTTTGACTGTCATGGAAGATTTCCCAGTATGAAATAACAATTGGAAATAGACAGACAGATAGATAGATATGTAGATAGATAGATAGATAGATAGATAGATAGATAGACGTGTTTGTACTGTAGATATTCCTATTTCTGAATAATATTCTAGGGATTTTGTCAAAACCTATAAATTTCCATGGACTTAAATATTGTACAAAACATCTAAAATAGTTCAGGCTATTCTTATAAGAAATGAAAAAAAACAAGACAATGATGGGTGCATATCAATATGAAATGGAAAGACTAGCCCACAGAACTGGCTGTCTGAGGAAGACATTGAGGTTGGGCAATTAATTGGATCAGAAATGATGGAATAATAGGTTATATGATAGTTGGGAAATTGTCCCAGCGCTATTAACGATCCCAAGATTTTCCCGTGAAACAAGACCCAATCAATTCATTTCCAGTATTTCTTTGGAAATGCTATATGTCTGAATCTGTTAATACCAGAGTCTCTGGAATTAAAAAAAAAAAAAAAAGTAGGTCACCCAAAGGCCAGGGATGAAATTCATGTTGAATGTAAATTGGCTGCATTTTAATACCAATGAAAAACTGAATATAAAAAAGTTCTGTAAAAAATGCCACTAAAGGGGGCAGAGCCAAGATGGCGGAGTAGAAACAGCTCATCCAAGCCACTCTGCCCCCAGATTCCCCCCAAACTATGTAAAAGGGGACTCTGAACAACTTCTGGAGCCCCGGCACCCACAGAACCACACAGAGAAGCTAACCTCCCACTGAGTACAGCCCAGCAGCCCTGCAGGAAGGACAAGCACAGCGGTCTGGGACTTGGCAGCATGCAGAGCGGGGGAAGCTGAGGTCCCCGTGAGCCGAGGTTTTAGCCCCAGGGCACCAGGGCCAACAGCCAGCTGGAGGAACCCCAGAACACCAGCAGCTGTGGCGACTCCAGAATTATCAACATAGACATGCCTAGGACAAAGTAAGAGGTTAGTGTCCTATGGACTTTTGGACCTGTATTTGGGGAATGTGTCAGCTTCCTCCCCTGGGGGCTAGAGGCTGCTGAGGAGACACGCCATTTTTTAGTTTTCAGACGCAGCTCCAGTTCCTGGCCTGCTGAACTGTAGGGAGATCCAGCGATCAGTCTTGGGGGGTAATCGCTCTTGCTTTAACCTCCCTGGATCTGGATTGTGATCTAAGGTGGAAGTTGTGGGTGGGTTTACAGCTTGCCAGAAACGGAAGTTGCCCCCCACACATTTGGGACGAAAATTCCTCTATCTGGCCTTAAAGCCATAGTGTGGCAACAAGCCCAAAGTCAAGTAATTAAGTGGCAACATGCCAAGGCAAAGGAAACAGAAAAATGCAACCCTAGACTCCTATTTTGGGGGCATAGAGCGGGAAAAGGACTGTGAGGTCAGAAGTCCTGCTCCAAAAGCCCCAGGGAAAACATGAGCGGGTTGCAGGCCATAGAGGACCTTAAGAAGGACTTTAAAAAATCAAATAAGAGAAGTGGAGGAAAAATTGGAAAGAGAAATGAGAAGGATGCAGGAAAAGTATGAAATGAGGGTCAACAGCCTGACTGAGGAAAACAATACCTTAAAAAATAGACTAGCTCAAATGGCAAAGGAGGCCCAAAGGGCAATGAGGAGAAGAATGCCTTAAAAAGTCGAATTTGCCAGATGGAAAAAGAATCTCAAAAGTTCACTGAGGTGATTCATTCCTTCAGAGTTAGACTGGAGCAAATGGAAGCTAATGACTTTATGAGAAATCAAGATGCTGTTAAGCAGATCCAAACAAATGAAAGATTAGAAGGCAATGTGAAATATCTCATGGGAAAAACTGCTGACCTGGAAAATAGATCCAGGAGAAACAATTTAAAAATTATTGGACTACCTGAAAGCCATGATCAAGGAAAGAACCTAGAAATCACCCTTCAAGAAATTCTCAAGGAAAATTGCCCTGATGTTTTAGATCCAGAGGGCAAAATAGAGGTTGAAAGAATCCACAGATCACCTCCTGAAAAAAGATCCCAAAAAGAAAACTCCCAGGAATATTATAGCCAGGTTCCAGAATCCCCAGATCAAGGAGAAAATACTACAAGCAGCCAGGAAGAAACAATTTGAATATTGTGGAAACACAATCAGAATAGCCCAGGACATGGCAGCTTCTACACTGAGGGATCAAAGGGCATGGAATATGATATTCCAGAGGGCAAAAGAACTGGGAATGTACCCAAGGGTCACCTACCCAGCAAAACTGAGTATTTTGTTTCAGGGGAAAATATGGTCATTCAGTGGAATAGAGGACTTTCGAGCATTCCTGAGGAAAAAACCAGAATTGAATAGAAAATTTGACATCCAGACACAAGAAGCAAGAGATGCCTGAGAAGGTAATCAGTGAAAAGAAATCAAAAGGAAGTTATCAAAGTTGAACTATTTACATTCCTATATGGAAAAGCAATAACGATGACTGATGATATCTTTCTCACTATGAAAATAATGGAAGAAGGGTGTGTGGTCATATGAGTACATATGTGAATGTGTGTGTAGATGGTTACAGTTATATATGGATAGAGGGCATAGGTTGAATTTGTTGGGAAGGGAGAATACTCAAGGGATGAAATTATGAGGTGAGAGAGGAAAGTGGCAAGAGGAGATGGGGAGAGACAGGGTAGGGTAAACTATCTCATGTAGAAGAAGCAAGGGGAAGTGGTTGTAAGGGGGCGAAGAATAGGAATGCAAAAAGGCAAAACCAAGTTCTCATTGAATTTGGTTCAGGTAGAGAATGACATACATGCTAAATGGGATATCTCAACCTGCAGCAGAATAGGGGGAAGGTGTATGAGAGGAGGGAAGATGGATGGGAGGGCATCCTTGGGGGGAGGGGTGGTTGGAAGTACCCACTACAGAAGAGGGACAGGATCATGTGGGGAATGGACCAGGTGGGGGGTGGGATGAGTGGGAGGGAATTGTAAGCAGCCTTGTACAATATATCTACTATGATTATGTTTTGCATAGCTAGACATGTACAACATATACTGAATTACTTATCTCCCCAGAGGGAATGGGTGACAAGGGAAGAAGGAAATGGATCTGAAAGTCGAGGTCTTAACATTAAATGTTTCAAATATATATAAATAAAAAAAATAAAAAAATGCCACTAAAGTAGTGTACAGACACTAAGAAAAGTAGTTTTTTAAGTCAATGTGATGTTGATGTAATAAAAATGAAGGTTAAGAGATGAACCTCAAACTGCAAGCTTTATTTCTACTTTTTTTTGTTTTTAAGAACTAGGGGATTGCTTCCAGAAAACTGAATAGATTACCAATAGAAGACACATGAGGATACATAGGCAAGAACTGCACAGAATAAAAAAAAACATAAAGGTTTACATTCTACACTAGTAGAATGATAATAGATCATCTATAGCATCAATATTATGAAAGTGTTTTTAGAAAAGAAAATTAGTAGAATGAGAATTAGCACACCACATGCCCATGTGTTCATGAAGATATATATATGTGTGTGTGTATGTGTGTGTGTATGTGTATTGTGTGTGTTTGTGTGTGTATACACATAACATATGAATATGTGAACAAATATATATATATATACACATATATAATAAAATGGATGCATTATCTTATTGATTTTAATTTTTCCTCTATTCTATTTGTTTCACTCTGCTTTAGTTCATGTATTCCCATGTTTCTCTGTTTTCCTCCAAATCATTTTTTCCTTGCTTTACCATAATATTTATATAATACATAATAAATACATACTGCAATACATAATAAAATATATCTGCCATAATTTATACAGATATTTCTAAATTGATGGGCAATTATTTTACCTCTCATTTTTGGCAACCACAAAAGAAATCCAAGATCAGTATACCAACTTTCTGAATTTTTAACTTCATGTTTAAAAAAAAAACAGATTCCCATATAATTTATGAAAATTAACACTAGTCAATGACTATTTTCTAATCTCCTTTTCACAAATCCCTCCTTATAGCTTAACAACCATCCACACACACCCATGCAAACTGCTATACTCATTTCAGTATTAAAAGCTCTTACTTTCAGGAAACTTTAAGCTAGCACTTCGACCTAGAAATTTTAGTTCAAAAGGCGTTAACCTAATATGTAATAGCTATTAAATTTTTTGAGGATTATAAAATATAGATTTCAAAAATGAATTAAAACGTTTTTGAATCAAATGATGATTTCAAGAAAATGTCTCCATTTTTTCATAAAAGTGTCATATGGAGAATTATGGCAGATAACGCCAATGACTTAAGGTTTTAGCTTTTGTTTTTTTTCTTTCTATAACATCTCATGTTAACATATCTAGGTGTAGGAGAGGTGAAATTTAACTGATGCTGAACTCAAAGCCAGATACATTACATATAAGTCTCACTCTTGATATTCCCAATCTATATTTCGAAAAACGAATTAAATCAATAACTTTTAGGGGTTTCAGTATCTTAAATTATTTTTAAAATTAAAGTTTATATTTGTTTTTAGTTTACATCATTCATTTCCACAAGATTTTGAGTTACAAATTTTCTCCCCATCTATCCCCAACCTCTCAATCCAAAACAGCAACACCATTGTACACGCCCTCCCTGAATCTGCTCTTTCCTATATCCTCCCCCTTTCTCCCTATGACTTTCCAGTATGGTAAAATGTCTCTCTATACCCCAGTGCCTGTATATCTTAGTTACCATTTCCATGTAAAAATTATATATATATATATATATATATATATATATATATATATATATATATATGTGTGTGTGTGTGTGTGTGTGTGTATATATATATATATATATATATATATATATTTGTTTATTTTAAATTATATATACATTTTATTTTAAAACTTTGAATTCCAGATTCTTTCCCTTCCTCGCACGTTACCCACCCTTACTGCGAAGATAGGCAATTCAATATAGGTTGTACACGTGTAGCTACACAAGACATTTCCATAGTGGATATATTGTGAAAGACTGACTGTATTTCCCCCCATCATATCCTGCCCCCGACTTGTTCTATTCTCTACTTTGATCCTGTCCCTTTTCAAAAGTTTGTGTTACTAACTTCCCTCTCCCCAACTTGCCCTTCCCTCCATCACCCCCCCTCCCCTTCCCCTATACTCTCCTGTAGGGTGAGACCCTATTTAGTGTGTATGTCATTCCCTCCCTAAGCCAAATTCAATGAGAGCAAGGTTGACTCAATCGCTTTTGCCTTCCTGTTTGTCTCCCCCATTTTAACAGTATTTCCTTACCTCTTCTATAAGAGATAATTTACCACATTGTGTGTCTCCCCATCTCCTCTCATTATATTCCTCTCTCACCTTTCAATTTCACCTTTTAAGTATCATCCCTTCCTATTCAATTGGTGCTGTGTCCTCTGTCTATGTATATATATATATATATATATATATATATATACATATATATGTATATATATATATACACACACTTACATATATATTCATATGCCCATATACCCTCTTATACACACATACACATATTTATATTCCCTGGAACTATTCTCATGCTGAGAAAACTTTCTTAAGTTACAATTATCATTTTCCCATGTAGGAATGCAAGTAGTTCAACTTTGATAAGTTCCTTATGATTTCTTTTCCCTGTTTAACTTCTTATGCTTCTCTTGCTTCTTGTTTCTGAATGTCAAATTTTCTATTCAGTTCTGGTTTTTTTCATCAGTGATGCTTGAAAGTTCTCTATTTCATTGAGTGACTATATTTTGCCCTGAAATAAGATACTCAGTTTTGCTGGGGAAGTGATTCTTCATTTTAATCCAAACTCCTTTGATCTCTGGAATATCATATTACAAACCTTTCAGTCCCTCAGTGTGGAAGCTGCCAGATCCTGTGTTGTCCTGATTGTGTTTCCACAGTATTCAAATTGTTTCTTCTTGGCTGCTTATAAAATATTCTCCTTGATCTGGGAATTCTGGGACCTGGCTATACTATTCCTAGGAGTTTTCTTTTGGGGATATTTTCCAAGAGGTGACTGGTGTATTCTTTCAACCTCTATTTTGCCCTCTGGTTCTAAAGCATCAAAGCAATTTTCCTTGAGAATTTCTTGAAGGATGATTTCTAGGTTCTTTTTTGATCATGGCTTTCAGGTTGTCCAATAATTTTTAAATTATCTCTCCTGGATCTATTTTGCAGGTGAGTGGTTTTTCCAATGAGATATTTCACATTGCTCCCAATATTTTTTTTTCATTTTTTAAATCTATTTAATCTTGATTTCTTATAAAGTCACTGGCTTCCATTTGCTCCAATCTAATTCTGAAAGAATTATTCTTTTTAGTGAGCTTTTGAGATTCCTTTTCCATCTGGCAAATTTGACTTCTTAAGGCATTCTTCTCCTCATTAGATTTCTGAGCCTGTTTTACCATTTGAGATAGTCTATTTGTAAAGTGTTATTTTCTTCAGTCAGGTTTTTTACTCACTGTTCACGACGTTCTTCCATCATTCTCATTTATCTTCCCAATTTTTCTTCCACTTCTCTTTTTTGCTTTTCAAAATCCTTCTTAATATCCTCCATGTCCTGTAAGCAGGTGATATTTTTCTTGGAAGCTTTTAGTACAGGAATTCTGACTTTGTTGTCTTCCTCCTGTTCCATGCTTTTATCCATTATGTACCCAAAGTAGGAATCTAAAGTTGAATTGCAGTGCTTGCTTTGCTTCCTTTGCTTGCTCATCTTGTCATTCAACTACTTGACTTTTGAGATTTTTCCATAGTAGAGCACTGCTTCCAGAGAGGAGAGCTTTGTCCCAAATTACTGGGATTTTTGCAGCTACCAGAGCTATTAGTTGCCTGCCCTCTCTGCAACCTCCACACACTCTTGCTCACTGATCATTCACCCCAAGACCTCCACCCTATACAGAAGTCCAGATTCAAGCAGGTTAAATCTAGAGTTATTACCTGTCAGAATGGCTGCTTGGTCCCCCTACAATCTTCAGGCCAGGTGCTATGAAGCAGACATGTGATGGTGGCTGCCATGCCTCAGCTACTTCTCCCTCTGGAGGCAGATCCTGGACCACACTCCTGGACCCCCTCTTCCCACAAAGTCCACACTGACCACTCACTTTGTCTTTGGCATTTTGGGTTGATAATTCTGGAAACTGCCACAGGTGCTGGTGATCTATCTACTCTCCAGATGTCCCTCTAGCCAAAGCTAGTTGGGCGTCCCTGAGGCTAAAACCCCAGACTCAGGCTGGGCTAGGCTCTGCTCCTACCACTCTAAGATGTACCCTTCCTGCCACCCTGCTGGGCTGTCTTCAGTGGGAGATTTGTTTCTCTCTGTCACTTTATGGGCTCTGTATCCCTAAAGTTTGTTTAGAGTCATTTTTATAGGTATTTGAGGTGGTTATGGTTGGAGCACAGGGAGTTTTTCTGCTTCTATGATGCCATCTTGGCTCCACTCCCTCTTTCAGTTATTAAAAAAAAAAAAACAGTTTTCCCATTTCTGTAATGTAGAAATTCCATGGTGTGTCTCATAGTTGCTGGAGAATAGTGGATGCCCTATAGACATTTCCAACTCCACAATGCTGAAACAGAATATACATATATATGTATGTATATATATATATATATATGTATATAATTTTTTTTCTTCTGGACCTTATACTCTCTCCCTGTTTCTTTCAAGGTCACTGGAATACTTCTCTTCTCACAGGTTCACAACTCTGGCATCTTAACTCTTACTTAAATAAGTGTTGGCATTTCTACCCACACCGCCTATCACAGACTTCTTTTCCTTCCTTGTTACACAGCTAACATGTTAGTTCAAAACCTTATCACCTCTCCTTAGAGCACATAAATAACCTCTTAACTCTGGTGTCCTTGACTCAAATCTCCTACATCTGTAAATTTATCATATACATATAAGCCAAAATAAATTTTCTGAAGCAAAGATCTAACTACATTCCTTAATAATTTGTGCTTCAGTGGTCCTCTAATGCTCTCATGTTATAATCTATATCCTCTATTTTATTTTTAAAACCTTTAAGACTCCAGTTCCAACTTACCCTTCCAGGTTTACTACATATTATTTTCCATCCTTGACTCTATAGAACAGCAAAATTTACTCTCCTACTTTTGCTCAAACATGAAACTTCATAACCAGTTTCAATATCTTTGGAAATAGAAGTCTATCCATTCTTCACTCCCTCCCTACCTCTGTTTCAGAGAGTTTCTTACTTTCTTCAAGACTGAACATATGTACCACCTTTTCTGCACAAAGCCTTTCCTGAGGCTGGTATATTCCATTCCTAACTTCCTTTTATTTAACAGCCTTGGCAGAACTCTATGAGAATAGAGATTATTTTTATTCTTTGTATTTGCATCCCCAATACCTTGCATCCAGTCTGTAACATAAGAGTTTATAAGTCCATACCATCTGTTGATTCTTTGTATTTTGCATGCATACATACCCTGTATATATGCATGGCTTTGTTTGCTTTTGCCTGGCTAGAATATAATCTCCCTAACTTCAGGAGCTGATGCACATTTATCTTTTTATGTACAGTGACTAGCACAGTGATTAATACAAAATATAAACTTTTTACTCGTATGTTTGATTGAAAAATGCTGGGAGTTTGAATAATAACCTTAAATTACCATTGATCAATCAACCAACAGCTATTTATTAGGTGCTATTGTGTATCTATGGCTGTGATAAACATCACTCTGTATACAAGATATTATGAGAAGGTCACTTGAAAATAACAAGTTTATAATGTTATGGAAAGTATGTAGCTAAGAAATTGTTGGAGAAAGTGTATAGTCACTTGAATATTCTGTAATGCAGTCCAATTCAATCTAACAAACATTTATTAAATGCCTATTATATACAAGATAATATGAAAAAATAATCTAGGATTTCAAAGACCTTACATTCTACACCCGAAAACTTCTGGGGGAAAAAGAGGATGACATTTGTTAAAGATTGAGGGGAAATGACAAGTTTCCATAAGGAATAGACACAAGATAGAGATATAAGAGATAATTTAAGAAAAGCTTAGTTTAATCTAAAATGACAACCTTTATATTCAGGTCACATGCAAGTCCTCATGTTTATTAACCATGGCTACTGATTAAAAATAACACTGATTAAAAGACCATAAAACAATTTTTGGCAATGTTTAAGCTCAAAACAATTATAATATGTATATACACACATGTGCATATAGCACACATGTGCTTTGTATTAATTTGCTTTACATTAAAATCTTGAATTCAGTCTGGAACAGTAACACATTTTCTCAGTTCTACTTATTATCCCCTTGCAATTTGAGGATTCCCTCCTCAATTGCAGTATTCACTTATTTTCTATAACCCTATATTGCATTCTTATTAAATCTAATCTTATGATTTCAAAGGGGAAAAAAATGGAAGTCCAGAGTTACCTTGACAAAGTTAATGAAACAGAGGGAAACCTTTCTGGTTCTACATCTAGAGAGAGTAGGGCAGTTTTGAAAAGAGCTCCTGCTGTGAGGAGATGCTGGGCTTTTATAATAATGTAGCTTCTTTCAATGGCGTCAGTTAATTTTAAAGACACCATGAAAATTGCATGACATTGAATTAGAATGCTTTTAGGTCTCTTCTAGCTACTAAACACAGGCTTTATGCAACTTTCTCCCTCCAAAGCAATAGTCTCTGTCATTATCATTTTCATAGTGGGGGGAGGGGATAGGGGATATGGAGATGGATGTTACCTCTGTGTGTGTGTATGCATGTGTGTGTGTGTTTGCATGCATGCACAAATGTTTGGTGGGGCAGTGAGACACAGAAAGTAGAAGTGTAGAATCTAGTTTTAATGTAAATGGTCAGTATGATTCACTTGAGAATTGGACAGAGCTCCTAATCTTTTCCTGCAATTAATAGTAATGAGCAAGATTTTCTTTACCATGAAGTAGCATAAGAGATTTTTCTTGAGATTTCTATGGCTTCCATCAAGACATAGCACAAATCTCACCAAAATACGGCTTTCCTCTTCTTCCTATAATTCTTCTCCTTTTCTTTACTCTTTCCACACCGCAAGTGCTTAAGCTATGAGATTATAATCCAATTTCTATGTATGTTTGTAATGGTTTAGCTCTGGCCACACCTGAAGAGAGCCAGGTATACTTCTTCCTCCCTCTCTCCACCAGGCTTCTGAATTACATTGTAGTGGGGATTCCCTTTTTCTCTGTCATTGGCTTTATCCTCCAGTGATTGTGTTCCACCATTTTAGTCATCTTCTAATTAGAAATCCACCTCAGTCTAGTATCTTAATAACAGATCCATTTTTACAATGGAATATTGGCTTCAAAAATATAGCAAAATCAAACATAAAATCTTTCTTTAAAGTAACAGGGGCAAAATCCTTACAGATACCCACATAGCATCACCTTAGTCTCTGACTGCGGTGGCAGATTAGAGTAATGGCATATCTCAGTTCATACATAAAATTTGTTCCACCAGTTAAAGTTAAGAGCTGCACTGAACTTTGCTTCTCAGGACTTATCTTCTGGACTGCCCTCAATATTTGTCTGGACTCTGAGAATTCCATGCTTCAGTCTCTCAAGTTGGAGATTTATATCCCTGCATCTAAAATTGAAAAGGAAAAAGCAAAAATCACAGTTTGTATTTCCTGGGGTAACAAGGCACTATGTAGATTTAGAATTGGGGATGACAAAGGTCATGTAATCCAACACTCTCATTTAGCAGATAAGGAAAATGAGACTCAGAGATGTTAAGTGAATTGCCCAAGGTCACACACAAAAAAGCATTTATTAAGTACTCACTCTATTTCAACTACTAAACTAAATGCTAGGAATAAAATTCTGAAAAAGTTATGATTTCTGCCATTAAGGAACATATTTCACTAAGGAAAGGTGACACATATAAGGAAGTGGTGTCTTAGAAACGATGCATCAAGTCATTAGGTAAAGCAACTTTGCCCATGGCGCTCCCCACTCAGAAGGAGGAGAGGAAAGTTTGTTCCTCCTCTGCATATATAGAAATTGTGGAACTATATAGAATTTAGAGATTTTAAGGTTTTCCTCATCTTTAATTTTAAGGACATGTATGTTTTGGGGGAAGGTGTAATTTCTTTTTAAAATGTATGAAAAAGAATTAGAGACTGAGAGAGATGGGGAAAGAATCTGCTTTCTAATTGTAGAAGCAGTTGAGTGACAAAAAGTTGCAAAGGGCATTCTTATTAAAAGAAGTGCTTATATAAAAGGTAGCAGTTGTGGTATGCTGGCAAATATTTAGGAAGCGGCTATTAGAAAACACACACACACATAAACACACACACATATACATGCACACGCACACAGATATGGAACATATTAAGTTTTTTTCTAAAAATAATATTTTCTCCAAAACTTCCTTAAGTTTGCTAATTACCAAAACTGTAAGTCAAACTTTGATTTATAACATTTGCTGATTTCTAAGTGTAAGGGGCGGCTAGGTGGCACAGTGGATAGAGATCTTGGCTTAAAGTGAGGAAGACTCATCTTTCTTTGTTCAAATATGACTTTAGACACATTAGCTATATGACTCTGGCAAGGCACTTAACTCAGTTTGCCTGAGTTTCTTCATCTGACAAATGATCTAGAGAAGGAAATGGCAAACTCTTCCCGTATCTTTGCCAAGAAAAGCTCAAATAGTGTCATGAACAGTCAGACACAACTGAACAGCAATAGCAAGAAGGTCTAAATACTTACACTGAAAATTTGAGAACCACTTATCGTTAGCCAGTTGAATCAGAATGCAGCACACCCCTTTCCAGCCCATTAAGATGAAAAGTAAGGTATGTTTGCTTTTTCCACCACCACTACCACCTTCCTTGTGGTGCTCCCCCTGTTTAGTTGGAATGTTAAAAGCAGAAGTATCTTGAGAAATTTGCAGAAGGGAAGAACTAATGGTTTTTATTCCTTTCCCCTTATGCACTTTAGCTTGGCACAATTAGGGCCTTTCTTCTGAACTTATTCATTAATGCTGCTATAAGATGTATTTATTTTATTTTACTGACCTAGTTTTGTTGCTCATAAACATTTTTTTGAAGGAAACGTGCATTTCTTTGTGTTCCTTTGTTGCAGTTTCAGAGTGGACAATGGGTTAGCCCTGACGGTTATTTCTTTGTTGAAGGGTATTGACAGAGGTTTGCCTGTTTGTTTGTTTCCAAGTTATGTGCTGGGAATTCTAAACCCTATTCATGCACTAGAGAATCTCTCTTTAGCTAGGAGAACATATTATGTACTGCTTATCTGAATTTTTTGCTACTTATAAATTTTCTAAAGCAGAAATTTCCAAGGGAGTTCAGGACCATTTATTCCCCAAGAATAACAAATCTGACATTCATTATGGACCCACTTGCAGGCCCTTAGGCCAGTTTATGAAGGAGAGTTAGAGGAGTCATTTTGATTTCAGTTTTGCATTCACTTTTATCTCCTTAAATTTCTGTACAGTGACTGCTAGTATTATATGCATTGTCCAAAGGTAATGGTACATTAATTTAATCACTGTTGTGAAAAGATATGGAAGTCTGAAGTGGAATGACAGAAAGATAGGTAGAATAACAATGGCTATGGAAAGCTATCCATCACTTCTGAATCTCAGTGATTTTTTTTCTTTCCATCTGTAAAGTAGGGATTATAATATTGTACTAGTTGCCTTATATGGATGTTGTCAGACAAATGATTTGTAAGTGATAAAATGCCATATAAAAGTGAACAAGAATCACCACATAGCCTTACACCTTAAGATAATTTCCTTTTAAATTAGCAAAGGTAATCATCCTTTTAAATAAGTTTCTACATTGCAAACCATATAAATTTGCATATCATTGGCCAACAAGACTTTTTTTCCATTCCTTATTCATCTTCACTTTCTGACATCATTGAGCTTTCCTCTACTGGTTGCTTTTTTATAGCAAATTACATTTTATTCTGTTTATATTAATGTCCAATGCCTTAACACTTATTCTGGCCAATGTGTGCCAAGTTTACCTTAAGAGACTGAGCATGGCTGCCCTAAATCCTCTTTTTCCAAGTTTAGTTTTACAGTGTTTAGCTGGGTTCTCTAAATGGGCAATTACATATCCAATAGTACTGTTACATGACTGGCTTCCTAGAATAACCTTTTATATCACATTTAAATTTCAGAATTTTAATTCCTATTGACTATTGTAAAGGCCCTGGGTATATCAACAGTACAGAAACAAGAATAATTTCTAAAAGCTGCTTTTATAGCTACTACTCCATGGTCTTTGGACTTTAGTGTCTGTGAATACTAACAGAACAGCTAATGAAAATGAACAATAGCACCACCACATTAGGTAAAGGATATGATATGACTCAAGGATATGGCTTTGACATTCAACTTGACAGAAGAAAACATTTGAAGTTTTTCAGGTGTATTCATTGGCTATTTTAAACTATTAAGTGATTGAAATGGGAAAATTTGAATGATACTTTATGTGCAGGAAGATTAAAAAGGATTGTGTATTTATCTTGTATTCAAATTATATTAAAGAAAAGGTATATATGCATATGCTTTTGGATTTAAATGTTTCTAAGTAATACAGTGTTTCATACAATTTGCCCATTCATTTTAAATTGATGTGTTTCAACAAGGATAAATATTACCAGAAAAAGTATCTTATTTTAAAGTTTATAATGTAACCTTGTCATTGAATTTACAATGATTTTTCTCTATAATTTATTAAAAGCTTGAATTTTGGTGCATTATAAAATACTATATTAACCTTTTTGAAGCCAACATTTTTATCCAATATCATATAAGTTCATATTTTAATTGGAAAGATATAAACTTTAAATACTAGGAATATGGCAAAAGGAATGAAGACAGAAATAATTATATACACTGCCTATGTAAAGTTATTGTTTCTGGCACTTTGTGATAGAAAAGAAAGGAATGAAAATATATGACCATAGTTAAAGAATGCCTGAAAAGAACTATATATATGAAAATAAGGAAACATATTATGGAGATAACATTTCTCTGATGAATATTTTAAATACAAACTGGGTAAAAATTTGTAGGTAGCTAGGCTATGGGACTTAAGGTAAATAAGCAATATTAGAAAAGAAGAAATGATGAACATGAAAAACTAATGCAGAATTATATAAACAGAAACAAGAGAAAAGATTCTATGACTAAAAACATAAAATTAAGCACATTGCTAAAAAAGGAAGGTGAATTCTATGGTAAAGGAAAAATCAGTGGTCACAGAGAAAATGTGTGCCTGAGGAAGTCTAGAATATCAAAGTGTGTATCCGGGTGTACACTGAGACTTTGGGAGAGGAAGATTGTATGAAAGCATAGGCTACAGATTGGTTGTAAATTCTCTCCCAATGTGACCTATACCATTAGAACCTTCATTTAATGGAAATATTTTTCACATGATTGCAGATAAATAGCCTGTATCAAATTGCTTTCCATATTGGTGGGGTGAAGGAAAGGAAAAGGGGGAGAATACTTGGAACTCAAAATTTTATAAAAAATGAATGTTAAAATTTGTCTTTACATGTAGTTGAAAAAAATAAAATACAGTTTTTACAACAGAAACTTCATTTGAAGGAAAATGCCCTGGCTAGTCATGTTTTCATTTCTCTCCAGGCTCCACTACTAATTCATTAGAGTTTCTCTAACATGGCCCTATGCCAGCACCTTCTCCCTCCTTCAAATCCTGTTTTTCGGTTTCCTTTCATGTGTTATCTGTTACCATAAGAATGTAAGTTCCTTTTTGACAAAGTTTGTCTTTCATCTCTCAGGTATTTTTCTTAAGCCTCAGCACAGTGTTTGGAACACTAGTATACTAATAAGTGCTTAATACATACTTATTGACTTGACATAGCTATACCAGGTTAGAAACCCTGAAGACTGAGTCCACGATTACCTACTATAGTATTTAGGAATCATAGAATTCTGAATGTCTTTTTTTGTTTCAAGAAAAGATTGGGTCAGAGAACATGTGGTATGGAATATCAATACATTATAACATTTGCCCTACTTATTCACAGGTTCTGTATAAGGAAAACATTTTTAGTATTAAAGCACTATACTATTCCAGTTCATGAATATATTTTACTGACCTAAGGTATTTATCATTTTGGAACAATTATTTTTATGTGATTGCATGTGAATAATAGATGAATATGATAATTTTGTTGGGTAGTATGTTATTAGGAGGGAAAATACGATAAAAATTTACCAACCAGCTCTCAAAAAAATAAAGACATATTTTAATGGTTTAACCTGAATTATTAATATTTTCTCCAACATTTAGTTAAATCTAGCCAATAAATGAAACATTTAAACCCTCTTTTGGATTGTTTGTCAATTTCCAATTAGGGGCAGCTAAGTGACACTATGAATAAAGTGCTGGATCTGAAGTCAGGAAGATTCATCTTCCTGACTTCAAATCTGGCCTTAGACTCTTACTAGCTGTGTGATATTGGACAAATCATTTAACCCTGTTTGTCTTGTTTCCTTATTTGTAACATGAACTCAAGAAGGAAATGGCAAACAACTCTAGTATCTTTGCCAAGAAACCCCAATTGGGGCAATAGAAAGTCTGAAATGACTAAACTTATAGAACAACAATAATTTCCATACTGAAAATTTGCCAGCTTTCATATTGACTAGAACTGATTGCAGAAAATATTTTATTATTAGGTTAACAGTATACATTTAATCAGGGACAAACTTTTATCTAAGTTGGGGAAGACTGAAGTGCTTTGCTTATTGAATGAAGGGTGATATTGCATAGGAAATAATTTCATATTGTCTCTAAGAATCAGAAAATTGTAGCCCTTTGTATAATACAAGAAGGAAGTTTAGAACCCCATAGACTCATAGCAGTCCAGTTTAGGGGTAGAGAAGTTCCCGCAAAGGGGTACTTGAGTATTTGAAAAAGTTGGAAGGCGACTATGTGAGATAAAGTGATCCATTAGAACCATCAATCACTGAGAACAGAAACTGGTAGCAGTGTCTTCATAGGGAACTGAGGCATACATTAAGGACTAAATAGATTCTTGGGTATGGTGGGAGTAACAGCCTAGTAATGTAACCTTTAACACCACAAAAATGTAAACTACAAGAGAAAATTCAGCTATCCCATGGGACACTTGAACATGACTCCGGGTCATCCCTGGCATTATGTCTTCTTTGTCCTATTTATATATGATACCTAACCTGAACTAAGTTTGGTGCAGAGATCCACCACTCTGTCCTATTACTGCCTCAGGGCTGGGCTAGTGAGAGTAAACTACCCTTTTACACCCTAGTTAGGCCTGACACACACACACACACACACACACACACACACACACAGATATGTAGATAGAGAGATAGAAATAGATATAGGCATCTATCTCTCTAGGATAGACAAGAAGAGACAGAGAGACAGAGACAGAGAGAGATAGAGACAGAAACAGAGACAGAGAGAGAGACAGAGAAAGATACAGAGAGACTGAGAGACAGAGAGAGCTTATGTACCACACTGGCATGATCAGCTCCTTTCTTTGGAATCTGAATATCTTCTCATTATGATTAGACTGTTACTTTATATGATCCAAGCACCTCCATTCTGAGCAAAGGCTACTTAAGGACCCTTAAAAGGAACCAACTCTTAGTGCTTAGTAGAGACATATACATAAGGGAACTCAATGAGAATCCCATGAGGAGGGAGGCAGGGGAAAGAATTTCTGGCAACTAGAATCTATTAGTTTATTTTTCAATCAAATATGCTCTTTAAGTTCAAGCCACTCTTTCCAAGGTCTATGCAGGTGAAAAGGAGAGTATGATACCAGTTGACATGATATATCTATAATTGTCCCAGATATATTTGCTCAGTAAATAACCATTTTAAGAATTATGTCTGACTGACTCGTGGTAATTGGAAGCACTCTGGTAGAAAACTAATCTATAAGACTTGTTTAAAACCCAGTAGGGAAATGTGTTCAGATGCTTTCTGGGGAATCATCCCATCTAATGAAAGTGGAAAATGGGGAAGTAGTCCAAGAGGTACGTACTACTGTGATAGGCTTCATCTGGAGGGATTTTCTGATCTTCTGCCTCCTTAAGTATTCATTAGGTAGATCTGGAACTATCATTCTTACATACCTTAGTATTATATGATTTACTTGAAAAAAATCACATCTCTCTCTCTCTCTCTCTCTCTCTCTCTCTCTCTCTCTCTCTCTCTCTCTCTCTTTAGAATTGAAACCTAAACAGTTATGTCATCTAAAACTCTAACTACTCTTGTGGTAATTTAGGCAGTAGTACATAGCATCTATTTAAATGCATAATGAATAATTTTTGTACCAAGAGTGAGAGGGAGGAAAGGCATCATATCATCAGATGTAAGGATGGCTCTGCAATCTCTGTCTCTGTCTCTCTCTATCTCTGTCTCTCTGTATCTGTCTCTCTCTCTCTCCCCCCCTCTCTCTCTGTCTCTCTCTGTCTCTCTCTGTCCCTCTCTCTCTGTCTCTGTCTCTGTCTCTCTGTCTCTGTCTCTCTCTCTCTCTCTATTTCTCTCTCCCTCTGTGTGTATGTCTGTCTGTCTCTGTCTCTTTTTGGTCTATAATTAATTTTTCTTCTGGTATATTTGCATATAAGCCATACCAATTTTTGTGATAATTTGCACTTGATTAAATGCTTAGATATTAATATCTATTGTATTATTCCACCGTTAGGAGTATGGAAACATATTAGGTTTTGCATCCCTAAAATAATGCTACCTGACACTATACCTAGAATATATTTTAATATCTAATAAAGTTTCATCTTTTTAAAAATGATTAATCAGATACAATATCGATTATATATTATATGTATTCTAGGCATGTTTTCTGAGATCTTTATGGGAATACCTTCTGGTATACTTAATTTCAAAACTGGATTTTCACCCAGAAGTGAGTGACCTTGTTACAACCTAAGGTTTCTGTTGGGGGTAGGGCCATCCTTACATCTGATGGTACCTTTCTTCCCTCTCACTTTTGGTACAAACATTATTCATTATGCATTTACATAGAGGCTATGTACTACTGCCTAAATTGCCAAAAGAATAGTTAGAGTTTTAGATGACATAACTGTCTCAATTCTAAAGTCAAACATAATCAACTAAAATAGAAAAATAAGGGGGTCTCAGAATGCAGAAAGGCCTATTTTGAGGTTTTTTTCACCTCTAAACAGATATGAAAATGCATCAGCTATGTTTGAAAGGTTAAACAATTGCTAATACAAGATCTATATTGCCTACCATATTCTATCCTTCTTGAGAAAAGAAAGTAAAATATATGTTTCTGTTTCAATCAGTAGGAATTGATGAGGTACAATAGTACCTGGCACATAGTGGAAAAATAAAACATATTTATTGCACTTCAGTTTGAAATAAGGATTCTCTTCTGTTTAAAATTTGCTTGAATGAACACTTACAAGTACTTTGATATATTGTGGACCAAATTTTTTCCTTAGTTTATTTTTTTCTCAAGTTCCAACCACACTCCGACAAATATCATTTGATATCTGACATAGTCATCAGACATCAAAAAACGAAGTTTAGCTAAAGAGAGTCATCCTGTCTTGAGAAAACTCTACCTTAGTTGAAAAACACTGCATTGTTATAGTTGAAACCATTGAAGTGTGGAGGAAAATGAAGTCTCCCATTGGAGAGCTGTCAGGCAAAACAACAAGGTTATTTCTGACCTCTTTTCTCCAATGGAAAAAAATATATAATTCTTTACAGGTAGCTGAGGATCTTTCTAAGCACAAGATAGCATATGGATTTCCACTATCCTTTTTTTTTTTGGTATCTGAGTTAGTCAAGATGCCAGAGGCACCACAAACCTACCTTTTCCTTTTTGATTTTTTCCCTCCTTCCTGAATCTAGGTGACTGATTCATTCAGTAAGATCTTTTATAGAAATTTGTGAGAGTTGTTTTTTTTTTTGTTTGTTTGTTTGTTTGTTTTTTGTTTTTGTATTTTGTTTTTTTTTAATTTTAGCTTTGGGTAGAGAAGAGAGTTTATTTAACAATATATTCCTTTTCCCTGGGAATATGTTCCTTTTATTCTGGATGTTGAAGATTTTTATCCTAAAGAATCCACAAACAACTTGCATGGACAAATAAATTAGTACATCATTTTACTTTCTTGCTATTAAGTCACAATAGTATGGACTATTATGGGATAATTGTCTGTTTCCCATTTGTGGTAACTGTGACTCTATGGAGCCATGGAACAGGAAAGAAGAATGGCCTGCATGCTGACTTCACTGAGCTAAGATGAGGAATGGTGAGCTGCCAGCATGTAGAACTGTGGAGAAGCCAGTAGCTGCTGCCCTATGTGGGAGGAGAAGGAACCCAGAAGTTTGTAATTTAGCCACAGCACAAGATAAGGACTGTGTGGCAAAGCAGGGGCAATGAATGTATTTCCTTGCTCTACCCCACAGTTTGGGACCCAGGGGGAGGATGGACTTGTGACTATGATGGATAGGGTGAAGTGCCATGGACTCCCAAGGACCCCGCATTGGTTTTGTTGCCCAGCTCCCTCTCTGGACTTGGAAGGAGGGGCTGGAGCAGTGTTATGGGAAGGACACCCCCCTCCTCCCAAGAGAGCTTTATTTGGACTCTTGTTTGAAATTGATGTGGTAATGCAATGTACTTTGTGTTTAAGGCCCAGTGGCCACTTTGGTAACTTTAGATATACCTTAAAAATGTGATCTAGGAGATGTTGTAGTGCTTATTCAAATGTAAATTGTCTATGAGATGGGCATGAAAGATATTGGGGCAGAATGTAATGGAAATGCAAATTTTAAGATCTTCCCTGGCCCTAGGCCCTTTGATAGGTTCAAGAGACTCTGAGAACTTTCCTTTATTTGAAAATATACTCTGCCCCCTAATAGGCTGAGTGTGGTCACATGGACCCTGTGGCAGGAGGCTTGATTTTCAGGAATGCCCACACCTAGATGCTATGTGATTGGGCAGCGGGTCAAGAGGGTTGTTAAATTCTCTGAACCTGGAGAAGGCTATATAATCCCTGATGTGTGGCTTTGCTTTGGGGCTCACTTTGAGAAGTGTTGTGTGACTTGACAAGATGAGACTCTGGGCAGCTAGCTGTTGAGAAAACCCAGATGTTGATGCTTCCCTTTCTGCTAACTGTGATTTGGTATTGATGTAATGGTTGGGCAGTTTGGAAGCCTGTCTGCTTGATCTGTTTGTATCTCTGTTTTAAAACTTTTGTCTGTATACTCTGAAGTTCGGGGTGCTGATCTTTTTTCCCTGAACTAGGTAAAAAATATATGTTTGTTTGATTAAAGCAAGCTTGTTAACCCATTTTGAGTTGCTTTCCTTTAGAAAATCAGATCTAAGTACCTGTGTTGGCAGCCACCCTGGGGATATTGGGGTGCTTGCTGCTACAAAATGGTAATCAAAATTCAATCTATTTTTGTTAGTCAAGTTAATGGACATCATGTGAAAAACTTAACTATTTAGGAAACCAGGATTAACTGGAAAGTCTATACCTGCCCCCTAAGTATATGTTTAGAAAGGAGACCAAATAATGTATTCTATACTATATGGATAGATCTGTAGAGAAATAAAAATATATTTGTATCTTTATATGGATAGATCTATCTGTATAGATATATGAATTAGTATATAATATGTATTTATATTTGTTTATTTAACTAAGGGTAAACCCATTCTTCTTTTCCTCTATTCAAAAGAAACAGTATAGGGGAGTGGATTTGGAAGGGAAAAAATGTGTGCTCAAAAACAGTTTTGTTCTTTGCAGGGTACACTTAAGTCAGTCAAGAATGGGTGTTGCAGAAGTTGAGACTTGAGATGAGAATTAAGTAGAGGAAAACAAGAGATGGAGGTGCTAAGAGAAAGTATTCCAGTCATGGGAGATATAGATTTAAAGAAGTATTGAAGTAAATGTTATTTGTAATTAATAATGAATAATACAAAAACCATTGTTGTCTACACTGAGGGATTGAAGGGTATGGAATATGATATTCCAGAGATCAAAAGAGCTGGAATTAAAACCAAGAATTACATACCCAGCAAAACTGAGTATCTTGTTTCAGGGGAAAATATGGTCATTCAGTGGAATAGAAGACTTTTAAGCATTCTTGAGGAAAAAAAACAGAGTAGAATAGGAAATTTGACATTCAGACACAAGAAGCAAGAGATGCTTGACAAGGTAATCAGGGAAAAGAAATCAAAAGGAACTTATCAAAGTTGAACTATTTACATTCCTATATGTAAAAACAATAACTGTGACTGATGAAACCTTTTTCAGTATGAAAATAATTGAAGACGGGCATATGGACATATGAATACATACATGAATGTGGGTATATATGTTTACAGGTATACATGGATAGAGGGCACAGGTTGAATTTGGTGAGAAGGTATGATACTTAAGGGGTAAGTTAAGAGATGAGAGAGGAAAGTGGCAAGAGGACATGGGGAGAGACAGGGTAGGTTAAGCTATCTCATGTAGAAGAGGCAAGGGGAAGTAGTTGCAGGGGAGGGGAAGAACAGGAAGGCAAAAAGGCAAAACCATATTCTCATTGAATTTGGCTCAGGGAGAGAATCACATAATGGGATATCTCACCCTATAGGAGAGTAGGGGCCAGGGGGATGAGAGGGGTGATGGTGGAGGAGAGGGCATCCTGGGGGGAGGTGAGGTTGGAAGTACCCACTTTAGAAGAGGGACAGGATCAAAGTAGGAAATGGCCCAGATGGGGGGTAGGATGGGTGGGAGCCAAATATAAGCAGTCTTTTACAATATATCTACTATAGTAATGTTTTGCATAGCTATACATGTATAATACATACTGAATTGCTTATCTTCCCAGAGGGGGTGGGTGACAAGGGAGGAAGGGAATGGATCTGAAATTCGAAGTTTTAAAAATTAAATGTTTCAAATGTATACAAATACTATTATTAATACTATTTTGCATACAATTGGGAGATAAGATGTACAGGCATTGAGGCACAGAGACTCACCTTGCCCTAATGGCAAAATCAAAGGGGGTATGGGAGAAGATATGGGAGAAAGCAGATTGGATGAGGGGATATCTTGTGGGACTGCTCTTCTGGGGTAGTGGGTAGGGGAAAAATGGGGAAAAATTGCAACTCAATATCTGGCGGAAATGAATGATGTAAACCAGAAGTTAATAAAGCATTTGTTAAAATAAATTAAAAAAAAAAAGGACCTGAGTTCAATCAGGCCTCAGACACTTAACACACACAAACAAAAACAAAAACCTAGCTGTGTGACCTTGGGCAAGTTACTTAACCCCAATTGCCCTCCAAAAAAAAAAAAAAAGAAAAGTGGAGTTTTTTGCACCTTAATCTATGTGTCAGTCAAGAAGTACCTCATTACAAGCCCCTGATATCCCATTTAACATTTCTTTATCCCTTGTTATCTGAAAGTCACTAGAAAAGGATTTGCAAAAGGTCACTAAAGAAAATAATTCACCAAATTTCTCTCTCTTCCTTGGCTCTTACTTTCTTCTCATCTAACTTATCTAGAGAGTCACTGTATCTCATCAGTTCCCTCCAACATCATTTCTTTCATTTGTTTCTTTTTTTCATTCACACAGCCAGCACTCTTGTTAAGCTGTCATCATTTCTCACATGAATATAGCATCCTAACTTATAATTTTAGAGCCTCTCTTCTTTTTAATCCTTCCTTCACACAGCATATTTCCTTAAAGCTCTGATCAGACCATGTGATTTTCCCTTCCTCAAAACAAAATATAAACAAAAACCAACAAAGAAAAAAACACCTCTATTACCTCTAGAATCAAATATAGAATGCATGTTTCAGCATTTAAAGTTCTTCAGAACCTGGCCCCTTCTCCTTACCATTCTTTTTTCTTTATTTTCTTTCACTTTCCCCCCACACTAAGTACATTCCAGTCACATAAGTCTGCTTATTGTACCTCAAATGCAGCACTCCATCTTCATGCTCTACATCTACTTCTACATCCAACTTCAAAATTCTCTCCCTTTTACATTCCACCAATTGGAATTTGCCTTCCTTCTTACATACACATCAGAAAGAAGTATTTCTTAGTCTCCTCTACTGCTAGTATCTTCCAGGGTAAGTAGTAAATACTCATAATTATAGTTCCTTAATCCCATCAAACTAGAACCCAAAATTACATCATTAATTCTTTGCTATGATACATTTACTAAACAGATGCAAAGGAATAACAATTATCCCATAATAGTCCCCTCACAAATCCAGATCATACTTAAAAAAATAATTGTTTGCAGTGTCCATAAAGGAGAATGAATAAGAGACTTAAAGAAACCAGGTAAGAATGCACAGGAGCAGAGAAATCCATGTACCTGAGGGAACTCATGACTCTGGACTTCTGGCACTTATATTCTTGGTCTGTTTTGGGGAAATAGTCTATAATGCAACTCAACTTCTTAGTAAAAATGTTTCTTACTGGCTGTGCTACTCAAATATTTGTTTGGTTGAGTTCTATGGCAGCACAGCACTTTTATAAAATCAAAACAACAGTATCCCTCAGGCTCGATATGAAACTATTTAGGTTTGTTGTCTTGGTTAGACTCTGAAGTTTCTTTTTTTCAAGCAGTAGGTTGTAGAAATTGAGAAGGGAAATTAGTCTCTTTGTTTGACAGATAAATTTGTTAAATGACATATAGTGACTCTGGGCAAGTCACTTCAGCTGTTAGAGCTCTAGACATCTCTCTAGTCCCTAAGTTGCAAAGAAGGTGGTGGCTTATATTTGTAGAAGGAGGTTTTTCATTTGGGAGCTCTCTACATCTATAAAATCACAGAACTACTCTTCCCCTAACCTTATCCCCATATATTGTTGGTAATGGACTTTTCAGTTGTAGATTTTTATTTTGGTGAAAATAATTCCATAAACAGAGTTTATGTTAGTTCAAGGTGCATCTTTCTCCTGTTAAAGAAAAAATAGAGCTAGGAATGTCCCTCCTGAGAATGCATTGACAACACCACACAATTGCTTATATTTGCCAGTATACTTCTGGATCAATCAGGTCAGATGTAAATTATATTGGTATTAAAACTGTGAAATTATAGGGGAAATGGAGGTTAAATTGTCAATAGAATATTTCACTGGCATTGATCTTTAGGGCTTGCTGACAGGAATTCTGAAAAAAAAAATATCAGCAGTAGTGAAGAAATTCACTAAAGTGATGAAAGTAATAGATTCGATTACTCTACTTTGAAAGGTCCATTCCTTTAATGCCCTAAATGTTTACCAATTTTTAAAAGATTAAATGAGGCATAATTTCCTTAATTTACTGCCATAGCCAGTGGAGTGATTATCTTGGGTTTATACAGTTATGTGAGCGACTGAGTAGTTTTCTTGCTCTCTTAGGTCACCTGAAATTTATTAAATTTATTGCATATTCTGGAACCCTGTTGATATTACTACAAGTAGACTGAATGTCCTTAATTCACCAAAATATATAGTATAGTCTGAGCAGTTCATTACAATGGCAATCCAAGTTTGTAATACCATACACCAAATCTCTGTCTCTTAGAAGAAAAAAAAAAAGAAAATGTATTTAATAATTATTTACTATCACTAAAATTGTTATTAAAATGATCATTCATGCCTTTTTCTTCTTAATTTGCATGTGTATGAGTATGAGTGTGTGTGATAGGAAAACTATAGATAGAAAAAAAGGAAAAAAGCATATCTGATGTTTGATAAATTTCAACAGCAAACATATTGACTTAAATTAGTGTCCGAATGAAGGTGTCAAAACCAGCTACTAAAATGGCCCCAAATATTTAAATGAAGGAGAAGGGGAAAGTAAAATGATTAGATTCATATACTCATGAAACTTGATTCTACTTATCTATCTATTCATCATCTAACTAGCATCTAATTATTCAGATAATCCAAGATAAAATTTACCTCTTTTATTGCCTATTTTTGAAGCAAGTGTTGTTTTGTGGTTGAATTATTTAAACTGATTTCTTCAATCCTTCTTCCTTTCTCCCTATTTATTGATATAGGCTTAGAAATTGTTGAAATCTTTAAATATGTCTGTTTCATTTATACTCTTTTCAATTTTTTGTTGAGAGAATATATGAAGATATGTATTTAATTTCCTTATGCTTCTTCAGGCATTACATCCTACATATAATTTAGCTTTGAAAGTCATAGGCAATCACACAAAAAACTTTTCACTTGAAAGTTTGACATTTATTTTCATAACTTAAGCTCTCATTTTAAAATGATTAAATACAGTTTATATGAAATAAACCATAAATAATTAAATTCTATTATGTGGTCAAGAATGTCAATATCCTTTATTTATTTTTCTTTTTGAATTCCCCACAGTCTAAATCTCATCAATGACATAATGCATGAATTACTATAAATATTTTTTGATATATCATTTGGCAACATAAGTAGAAATGTGGTCCAATCATTGCTACCCAGTTCTCCCATGAAAAAAATCTGTCAAGTTATCCACAACAAAAATAATTTTCCAGGAGTCACAATCCCCATGAAGATATAAAGATATTCCATATGTCGAAAAAATCAAGAGAAAATTTATGAAGAACTCTTCCAGATATGCCTCTTTTTTAAGAAGAAGAAACAGACATCTCAGTATAATCATCCTTATTTGCATCTGAATAATTATTGTGTTCAATTTTTTAAGTTGTACTTTCTACCAGGAGTATAATATCATCCCGATATTGCTGACGGTGGAAAAATGGAACACCCTTGTAAAAAGTTTGTCCTTGGAGGCACTGCTCATTTCACAGATGAACACTCATTTTCAAATCTCTAGATTTTCACCAGATCAGGTAAGAGCCTTATTGACTGTTCAGAGATTTGAATGTTTCAATATGATGAGAAAACTTTCATGAATACAGGAACAAGGAAGAGGTAAATGAAGTCAAAATTGAATAACAGTGTTTGACAGTCCCAAAAGTGCCAATCTTTCACCTTCTCTCTTCTTACTCAGTGGCTTTTTTGGAATAATAATGCAAGTCAATATTTCAGTGTGTTTTCCACACTGGTCATTTGATGACATTACCAAAAGAAAAGCAAAATAAAATTGAAAGCCAGGGATTTTGGTAAATGTGTCAATTTCGATTTCAATTTTAGTTTATATAAGGTAGAAATTACAAATTATTTTTTCCGGTGAACCTAGCTTTAGGTAATTGATGAAATCAAATGGGAATAGTCAGACTTTATGGAGTTTACCATGCTCACTGATCCAAGATATTTTGCTTTCTCAGGCCTATTAGAAGTGTTTAGTGGGATTAGAGTTTTAAAGTGAGAAGAATTACATTGGCAAATTATGTGTCACTTATAATGTAGGAAGTCCTATGATGTCTAATTGAAAGCTGTTTAAATTCTATTAGAAACTATAAACAAAAGTAATCCATATCGGAGTGACTGACAAGTTTCACTTGGGGAGTCATGTGTGGGATATGATTTATTAAAATTCTGTTTTTCAACCTGATGCAGCAAATTGCAATGTCCTATGGCAATTCTGAGCTAAAAGAAGGCATTATATTGTGACTCATTATTAAAATAATATTTTAATAGATTTTTATAAATTATTTATGTAATTTATAAATTATTATATATTGTATATATTATAAAATATTATTTATAAAAGTTAATGTATGAAAACTATTTCTTTCTGTCTCCAACACTGAGCACAGTGTCAAGCATATAGTTAGGGCTTTAATATTCTTGTTTATCTATTAAATGCTTATTTGACCATAAATTATATACCAGGAAGGTATACAATGTGTATTATCTTACAAATTTCTCATGTTTTATTTAGAATTTTTCCATAGTTATGTGCAAACCAATTTTGAGCATTCATTTTTAAAGCTTTAATTCAAAATTATTTCCTTTTCTTCTTCCCCAGAACCCTTCATTGAGAAGGCAAACAATTTGATATAGGATATACTTGTGGAGTTGTGCAAAATATTTCCAAAATAGTAATCTTGTGAAAGAAAACATATATAAGGAAAAAGTCTCAAGAAAAACAAAAAAATAAAAAAAGGATGCGTCTATTTTTATTCAGAGATCACAAATTCTTTTATTGGGGATAGATAGCATTTTTCAACATATATACATCAGAGTTGTCTTGGATCATTGTATTGCTGAGAAGAACTAAGTCATTCATTGCTTATCATCTTACATTATTGCTATTACTCTATACATAGTACATTTCACTTTGCATAAGTCCATCTAAGTCTTTTTATGTTTATCAACATTTCTTATACTACAGTAATATTCCATCATACCATAACTTATGCAACCATCCCCCAATTACTAAGTATCCTCTAAATTCTAATTCTTTGCACCCTGAAAATACCTGCTCTAAATATTTTTCAATACATAGGTCCTTTTCATTTTTTTTATCTCTTTGAGGATTCATACCTAATAGTGGAATTGATAGGTCAAAGGATATGCATGGTTTTATAGCCCTTTGGCCATAGTTTCAAAGTGCTCTACAAAATTATTGAATCAGTTCATAACTCCATCAAGAGGGTATTAATGTCTCATTTTTCCCCTTTTACATCCCCTCCAACATTTTTCATTTACCTTTTCCATTCTATTAACCACTCTAACAGGTATAAGATAGTACTTCAGAATTTTTTTTAAATTTGCATTTCTCTAATAAATATTGAGTTAGATTTTTCAAAAGACTATAGATAGTTTTGATTAATTCATATGAACACTATTAATATCTCTTGATCATTTATCAATTAGATAATGACAATTATTTTTATAAAATTCCTTATATGTTTCAGAAAATTTCCCTTTATAAGAAAAAATTTGCTTCAGAATTTTTTTTCATGATAGCTATTGCTACATGCGTTTCCCTCTAACTTGTTCCTCACTGTTTAGTCTATTTTTTCTCTCCTTTCACCCTGTCCTGGCTCAATTTTTTTTTTTACTTGTGACTATCCTTCCCTTTTATAAACTATCTGTCCACCCTTTGATAACCTCCTCTTGTTTTATCCCCTTCCCCTTCTACTTTTCTGTATAGTAAGATAGATTTCTATGCCCAACAGAATGTGTATATAATTGCCTTTTTGATCCAGTTCTGATAAGAGTAAGGTTCTCTCACTCACCTTCAGCTTCCCCCTTTTCTGCTTTACTCTAAAAGCTTTTTCCTTGCCTCTTTTATGTGAGATAATTTAACCCATTTTACTTCTCTCTTTCTCTTTTTCCTAGTACATTCTTCTCTCACACCTTAATTTTATTTTTTAGATATCATCCCTTCATAGTCAACTCCGTGCCCTCTGTCTATATCCTTCTAATAAATATGCTAATGAAGATAATGGTCTTAGGAGTTACAAATATCCTCTTCCCATGTAGGAATACAAGCAATATAACACTATTAGATCCCCTGTGATTTCCCTTTTCTCTTTACCATTTTATGCTTCTCTTGAATCTTGTGTCTGAATGTCATATTTTCTATTCAGTTCTGATCTTTTCATCCAGAATGCTTAAAAGTCTCCTATCTCATTGAATGTCCATTTCCCCACTGAAGGATTAAACTCAGTTTTACTGGGTAGGAGATTGTGGTTTATAATCATAGATTCTTTGCCTTCCAGAATACCACATTCAAAGCCCTTTGATCCTTTAATGTAGAAGTTGTTAAATCTTGTATTATTCTGACTGTGGCTCCATGACACTTGAATTGTTTCTTTCTCACTTCTTGACATACTTTCTCCTTGCCCTGGGAACTATGGAACTTTACTATAATATTCCTGACAGTTATCATTTTGGGATCGCTTTTAGGAGGTGATCAGTGGATTCTTTACATTTCTATTTTATCCTCTGGTTCTAGAATATCAGGGCAGATACACACATATGCATATGCATATAAATAAATATACATACACACATACATATACACAGTATGTATATTATACACACACATATACGTGTGTGTATGTGTGTGTGTGTGTGTGTGTGTGTGTGTGTGTGTGTGTGTGTGTGTGTGTTTCCTGTCTAGACGTTTTTTGATTCTGGATCAATTTTCCACATCAGTTGTTTTTCCAATGAGATATTACACATTATCTTCTGTTTTTGTTTCATTCTTTTGCTTGTTTTTTTTGTTTTGTTTTGTTTTATTGTTTCATTTTCTCTCCACTATAACAGCTCTTCCTTGTACACCTTGTTTATGTGAGAAAATTTTGGTACATTCAAACTCTCTCTTTTCCTTCCTCCAGTACTTCTCTTTTTCACCTCTGCAATTTTTAGAGACCACCTATCCCAACATAATTGGCTCACACTTATGCCCTTCATCTATGTAGACTATTACTAAATGCCTTGATAGTGAGAAGGTACTAAAGTTCTTACAAGTATCATTTTCTTGTGTAGAAATGGAAATAGTTCAGGGGCGGCTAGGTGGCGCAGTGAATAGAGCGCCAGCCCTGGAGTCAGAAGGACCTGAGTTCGGAGCCGGCCTCGGACACTTAATCCACACAAACAAAAAAACCTAGCCATGTAACCTTGGGCAAGTTACTTAACCCCAATTGCCCCAAAGGGGCGGCTAGGTGGCGCAGTGAGTAAGAGCGCTGGCCTTGGAGTTGGGATGACCCGAGATCAGATCTGGCCTCAGAAAATGAGCACCCACGCATCAATAATGACTAGCTGTGTAACCTTGAGCAAGTTACTTAACCCCAATTGCTTTAAAAAAAAAAAAGAAATGGAAATAGTTCAATCTTATTGTATACTTTCTGATTTTTTCTTCCTTTTTACACTTTATGCTTTTCTTGAGTCTTGTATTTGAAAGTCAAATTTTCTATTGATTTCAGTTCCTTTTATCAGAAATACTTAGAAATCCACTGTTTCATTAAATATCCAGTTTTCCTCTGAAGGATTACCCACAGTTCTGCTGTGTAGGTGATTCTTGCTTGTGATCCTAGCTGTTTTGCCTTCCAAAATACCATATTCCAAGTGTCTGATCCTTTAATATGGAAGCTACTAAATCTTGTTCAATGCTGACTGTGACTCCCCAGTATTTATATTGAATCTTTTTGGCTACTTGCAATATTTTCACTTTGACCTGGGAGCTGTCAAACTTGACTATAATATTCCTGTGGTTCACATATTGTGAATCTCTTTCAGTTGGTGAATAGTAGATTCTTTCATTTTCTGTTTTCTTTCTGGATCTAAGCTATTGGGACAGTTTTCCTTGGTAATTCCTGAAATATTACGTCGACACTGTTTTTTTTTTTAATTGTGGCTTTCAGGTAGTTCAATAGTTCTTAAATCATCTCTTCTCAGTCTATTTTCCAGGTCAGTAGTATTTTTAATTCAATATTTCAGGTTTCTTGCATCACTCTCATTTAAAAAAAATATTTTTTTTTGCCTTTTGGAGGGAAATTGGGTTAAATTACTTGACCAAGGTCACACTGCTAGTTTTTGTGTTGAGTGTCTGAGACTGGATCTGAACTCAGGTCCTCCTGACTCCAGGGCTGGTACTCCATTAACTGTGCCAACTAGCTACCCCCAGCATCACTCTAATTTTTTCCCAATTTTTTTCTCTACCAATCTTTCCTCCTGATTTAACTTTTCCAGGAAATCTTGTTGGGTTTGGGTCAAGTTAGTATGTTTCTTTTAGGTTTTATATCTATTTTCACATTATTTTTTCCCCTTCTACTCTATTAGTTTTCTTGCGTTTTTTTTTTTTTTTATGGTCAAAGTTTTTTTTTTTCTTGTTATTGCTTTTGAAGTTCACTCATTTTCTCAGTCTATGTCTTCACTTTTCATTTTTTTTTTTTAAAGCAATTGGGGTTAAGTAACTTGCTCAAGGTTACACGGCTAGTCATTATTTATGTGTGGGTGCTCGTTTTCTGAGGCCGGATCTGATCTTGGGTCATCCAAACTCCGAGGCCGGTGCTCTTACTCACTGCGCCACCCAGCCGCCCCTTTAGGGCAATTGGGGTTAAGTAACTTGCCCAAGGTTACACGGCTAGGTTTTTGTTTGTGCGGATTAAGTGTCGGAGGCCGGCTCCGAACTCAGGTCCTTCTGATTCCAGGGCCGGCGCTCTATTCACTGCGCCACCTAGCCGCCCCTTCACTTTTCATTTTATGTTAAAGTTAGGCTCTACTCACTTGGGGTTCAGGAGGTAGTGTGTCAAGCTTTAGAGTTTTTCTTGTTACTCTTTTCATAGCTAGTTCTAGGGATCTGCAAGTTTTCAGTGTTTCCAAGGTAGTTTTATCCTAGAAGAGGTGTAGTCCCTGCTTTCCTGGTCTATATTCTTGTCTTTATCTGGGAAGGGCCCCTGATCTGTTACTGTCTCAATTAATAGTGTTCCTTTTGGTTCTGCAACTGTGGTCACAGCCCCTGCTCCCTCCTCATTGGTCATAGGCATCTTTACCTGCCTAGGAATTGCAACTCAGAATCACATAGGGTCAATAGACTCAATAGAAAACCAGCTATATGCAGCACCAGGAAAAAGTCCCCTCTAATCTCTTTCTGAGCAGTTGTCCCTTACTGCCTGTGTACTAAAAGTTCTAAAATCTGCTGTTGCTATTGCAGCTTCCTCCAAGAGCCACTACTGGTGCTCTTGAACTGGGACTGCACCAATGCCATTGTTACAGTTTTCTCCTGCAGTTATCTCATCCTGGAAATATCTCCCTTCGACTCTGCTACTCTGAAACTTGATTTGATACATTATTTTAAAGTAACTTGGAGGGGAATGTTAGAAAAGTTCAGCTGGGTTATTTCCTATCCTCCACCATTTAGAGAAGGAATTCTTGAATTCATATTATTTATGTAACTAAGTTGAAATCTATTACACTTTTTTATGTTTTCAAATAATTAGAAGTTAATGTACAAGGGATACAATTTTAGTAATATATTTCCTAGGAATATATAGATATATGTGCATGTGTTTACATGTATAATTTGACTAGAAGCCATTTTCACATATGCTTTTTTATTTTTCCTATTTATCATTGTTCAGTATATTAATATATTGCTCTGTGTACATAATTTTCCTTATTCACATATAAATTTATTTGTATTATACACTTAATAACCTTCAACACAGCATAAAATAATGAATATACATAAAATTAAGGATTAGAATGCATATGAAAGTTAATGATTTCAATTCATGGAACCCAGTTGACAGAAAATAGAAAATAAGAGATGTGTTCTATTGCCAGTTTTTCTGAGATTGTTATCATTCTTTGGCTTCATTTTCATGTTTTATGTCATAGTGAAAACACTTTTGCAATTCCAGTTTGGCTTCTCTTATTTTCCATAAATATTTCCTTTTATATCATAATTCTCATTTTGTGACATGTTGTTCTGTTATACTACAATGCCATGATTTATTAAACTATTCTTTAATTATTGCTTATACAAGTAATTTGTATGGTTTTGCTATTTGAAATAAGTATAAATAATGGCTATATTTTATAGCCATGAATATATTTATGCATATAGATTTCATTTCCCAATCCTTTCTTTTACATCTCTGCATAATGTCCTAGCATAGAAATTACTGACTTAAAAGTCCTAAGTATTCAGGTGACCTTATTTTTTATAACATAGTATTATTGAAAACTATCTATACCAGCTATTGTCCCACAATTACCATAATATCTGCTTCCTTATCCCCAAAAACATTAAATGTGGTGTTCTCTTTCTCTACTAATGGGCTCTTTTTTGTATCTTGGTGTTTTCTTTATGTGCATTTATCTAAATTATTAGGGAATTTGAACAACTTTTCACAGATTGAATAGCTTATTCGTTCTCTCTTTTGAAAACTTTTATATACTTTAACCCTGCTTAATTAGGAAGATTGTTCACATAAGATAGATATGTATGAGTTCTTCATTAATTATCTATGTTAACACTATGTGACATATTTATGTCTACTATTTCTCAAAAATCTGATTTTTTTTAAAATTTTAATTCATACGGGGCGGCTAGGTGGCGCAGTGAATAGAGCGCCGGCCCTGGAATCAGAAGGACCTGAGTTCGGAGCCGGCCTCCGACACTTAATCCGCACAAACAAAAACCTAGCCGTGTAACCTTGGGCAAGTTACTTAACCCCAATTGCCCTAAGGGGGCGGCTAGGTGGCGCAGTGAGTAAGAGTGCCGGCCTCGGAGTTTGGATGACCCGAGATCAGATCCGGCCTCAGAAAATGAGCACCCACGCATAAATCAAATGACTAGCTGTGTAACCTTGAGCAAGTTACTTAACCCCAATTGCTTTTAAAAAAAAAAAAAAAATTTAATTCATAGGTATGGGGGATGTTTGTTGCTTTTATTGATACTTTGTATGACCACATTGTAATGCTTAGTTTCTTTTAAGGAATGTCTCCTAAATAATGCCTTCTAAAATTCTTGGCATTGCCTTCTGTATAACATTAGGTAGTTCATTTTAGAGGAAAATAGAGAAATTCAATAATCATTTCCCTAACTCAGTTTTAAAAAATGACATTTCGAATGAGATTGTAATTTCTGACTACATTCATATTTATATCTTTATTTAGTTAACTCCTGGCCTCTTTGTGGTTGACATAAAATGTCTCAGGCAGCAGATAGTATGGGGGTTGATTCACAACATTTAAGTAACCAAACAACAAATTATTTTTTGGGTCTTTGGGTAAATAGATTCATAGACATAACACAGAGATTTCCTTAATTCCATAAGAAGGTGGGCACACTAATGATATCTGTCTTCTGCTCCGAGATGCTTGTAAAGCTGATAGCCCCTCTCAATATCTCCCTCTTCTGCCATAATTGTGTTACCTTCTATTTCTCCTTCTGAGTTGCCTCAGAGCTCCTGATTCTTTGACTACTTTGTATGAACAAACTCTCAGAATCTAATCCTTAGAATCTCTATATGGTGCTCCTAGTTCTTCACTTTTATATCTACTTAGAAATGTTCTAATGCACTCACACAATGTTTTTGATTGGTTCAAGGGGATTTAAAGACCCTACTTATATTCCTTTGGGGTTGATACAATCAAGAAGTATTCTTACCTAACAATTTAATTACTTTAAAGTAGATGAGATAATGAATGGAGACCCACCCTTACACTATTCTATAATTTTAATATTTGTTACCCCCAGCAATTGGATTTACATCTTGTAAATCAAGAAGTTCAAATACTGGAACTTAATCACTTAGAGAAATTATGCTTTATATGCTTTGAAGGACTTTGTCCCAGTACATTTATCTCTCACCCCTTAATTATATTTTAAGATACCATCCATTCATATTCAACTCATATCTTTACACTCCATCTAGATCTATATCTATACCTATATCTATCTATCTATCTACTGTCTATCAAACTATCTACTCCTTCTAACTATTTGAATAATGAAAAAGGTCTTATGAGTTACAAATATCATATGCCAATTTAGGAATGTAAAAAATTTAACCATATTAAGTCCCTTAAGATCTCCTTTTCCTGCTTGCCTTTTTATGCTTCTCTTGACTCTTATATTTGAAAGTCAAATTTTCTCTTCAGGTCTTGTCTTTTCATCAAGAATGATGTAAGTCCTCTATCTAATTCAATGTCCATTCCCCTGAAGGATTGTACTCAGTTTTGCTGGGTGTATGATTCTTGGTTGTAATCCTAACTCCTTTGCTTCCATAATATCATATGCCAAGCCTCTGATCCTTTAATGTAGAAACTTCTGAATCTTATGTTATTCTATCTGTGGCTCCACAATAAATGAATGGTTTCTTTCTGGCTGCTTGGTGTACTTTCTCCTTGACCTGGGAGCTCTAGAACTTGACTATAATATTACTGGCACTTTTCATTTCAGGATCTCTTTCTGGAGGTTATCAGTGGATTCTTTCAATTTATGTTTTACCCTTTGTTTCTAAAACATTGGGGCTGTTTTTCTTGATAATTTAAAAAAAAATGATAATTGTCTAGGTCTTTGTTTGGATCATGGCTTTCAGGCAGTAGAGCAATTTTAAAATTATCTCTCCTGGATCTATTTTCAAGATCATTTGTTTTCCAATGGGATATTTCTCCTTCTCTTCCTTTTTTCATTCTTATGGTTTTATTTTACTATTTTCTTGATTTTTATGAAGTCGTTAGCTTTTACTTGCTCCATTCTAATTTTTTTGAAATTATTTTCTTCAGTGAACATTTGTACCTCCTTTTCCATCTGGCCAGTTCTGATTTTTAAGGCAATCTTCTACTGATTCGCTTTTTGGACTTCATTTACTATTTCACCTAATCTATTCTTCAAAGGATTATTTTCTTCAGTATTTTTTTCTGTCACCTTTTCCAAACTGTTAGCTCATTTTTTATCATTTTCTTGCATCACTCTCATATCTCTTCCCAATTTTTCCTCTACCTCTATTACTTGATTTTCATAATCCTTTTTGAGCTCTTTCATGGTGTAAGACAACGTCATATTTTTCTTGGAGATTTGCATGTAACAACTTTGACTTTGTTGTCTAAGTGTTTGTTTTTATCTTCCTTGTCACCATATTAGCTCTCTATATCTAGTTTCTTTTTCTCCCTGTTTTTTCCTCATTTTTCAAGCCTACTACTATACTTTTAACTCTTTGTTAAAGTAGGGCTCTGCTTCTATGGTGAAGGGTGGACTGTCAAAAGCTTCAGAGATTTTGTGCAGCTCTTTTCAGAGGTGCTTCTAGGGATCTTTAAGTTTTCAGTTCTTTCAAGGTGACATGATATAAGGAGAGGTTAGTTTCTTACTCTATGGTCCTGTGTGCTAGCCTCAAAGTGAGCACAAGCACTCTTTTCTGTCCTGCAACTAGGAACTAGGAATTCTTTTTGCCCTCTCTCATGCAGGATTCTGCCTGAGATTTGAGTATGGACAAAGTAACAGAGTCCTGCCTCAGTGCTAGCAAAAGACCCCCTGTAATCTCCTTCTAACTACTTGTTAAAACCCCATGCTGTCTGATACCTGACAGCTCCAGAAACAGCCGCTGATGTTGAAGTCGCTAATTCAGTCACTCCCACAACCTGCTCCTGATTTCTTAGGACTGGATCTGTGCTAGCATATCCTGTACTGGACTGTGCTCAATTCTCACCCATGTGCAATGGACTTTTCCTGCTGGACCTAAGGAGTTGTCTTTTGTGTTGATGGGCTAGAGGTCTGGAAACTGTCACGGCTGCCAGTGAGTCAGTCACCCCAAGGCCTGCTCTGGGTTTGCTGGGGCACAGTCTGTACTAGCACAGACTATACTGGACTGAACTCCTATCTTTCCCTGGGGCAACAAATCTTTCATCCCAAACTTCCATGTTGTTTTAGGATGGGAATTTACTTCACTGCTTCTTTTTTATGAGTTCTGCTGTTCTAGAATTTGTTCAGAGTAATTTTAAAACTATATTTAGGTAATTTTGGGGAGATCTCACTTGATTCCCTGCCTTAACTCTGACACCATGTCTTCATCTCTTGACCTTCCCCAATTTCTCAGTATTAACACAGAAATACCCTGCCTATATTTAGGGAGAAAGTAGATTATAAATTAGAAATACAAATTTAAGATTTTGGGGTTTTTCTACTTATTTATTTTTAGTTTTCAAAATTCATTTCCATAAGATTTTGAGTTACATTTTTTCTCCCCATCTTTCCCATACCCTTCACCCCAAAATAGCAAGCCTACTAAATGCCCCTTCCCCCAATCTGTTCTCTCTTATATCCTCCCCCATTATGCCCCCTAAATTTCTAGTAGGGGAAGATGGATTTCTATGCCCCAGTTCCTGTATATCTTATTTCACAGTTGCATGTAAAACAACAACAACAATTTTTTTAACATTTGTTTTTAAAACTTTGAATTTCAGATTTTTTTCCCTTCTTACCTTCTCAGCCACGCCCACTGGGAAGATAAGCAATTCAATATATGTTGTACATGAATAATTACCCAAATCATTTCCATAGCAGTTTTATTGTGAAAGACTAATTATCCTGCCCCCCAGTTATTCTATTTTCTACTTTGACCCTATCCCTTTTCAAAACGTTTTTGCTTCTAACTACCTTCTCCCCCAATCTGCCCTCCCTTCTATCATTTACCCTCTTATCCCCTACCCACCTATTTTCTTGTAGTGTAGGATAACCCAATTGAGTGTGTATTTTATAATAACTCTGTAATTGGGCTATAATATTCCTAGGAGTTTTCTTTTTGGGATCTTTTTCAAGAGGAAATTGGTAAATTCTTTCAATTTCTATTTTGCCCTCTGATTTTAGAATATCAGAGAAATTTTGCTTGATAATTTCTTGAAAGATGGTGTCGAGGCTCTTCTTTTGATCATGGCTTTCACATAGTCCAAGGATTTTTAAATTATCTCTCCTGGATCTGTTTTCCAGGTCAGTGGTTTTTCCAATAAGATATTTCACATTGCTTTCTATTTTTTCATTTGTTTGGATCTCTTTTATAGTATCTTGATTTCTCAAAACATCATTACCTTACAATTGCTCCTCTTCAGTGAGTTTTTGAAATTCCTTTTCCATCTGATAAATGCAACTTTTTAAAGCATCTTCTTCTCGCTGGCTATTTGGGCCTCTTTTGACATTTGAGCTAATCTATTATTTAAGGTGTTATTTTCTTCAGTGTATTTTTGGGTTTCCTTTAACAAGCTGTTGAATTGCATTTCATGATTTTCTTGCATCATTCTTATTTCTCTTCCCAATTTTTCCTCCACTTCTCTTACTTGATTTTCAAAATCATTATTGAGCTCCTTTATGGCCTGTAATCAGTTTATATTTTTCTCAGAGGCTTTTGATGCAGGAGCTTTGCCTTTGTTGGCTTCTTCTGGTCCCATGTTTTGATCCTTTTTCCTCCCCAAAAAGGAATCTACATTCTGTCCGTACTTCCTCTGCTTGCTTGTATTGCCAACCAATTACTTAACTTTTGAGCTCTTTTCAATGGTAGAACTATGCTTCCAAAATGGAGTGAGCTTTGTTGCAAATCACTGGGGTTTTTCCACCTGCCTGATCTATTAGGAGGGTGCCCTGTCTAATGCCCCCACAAACTCTGCCTCACTGGCCACACACCTGTAGCAGCAAGCACCCTAGCATACCCAGGGTGGCTGCCGACACAGGTTCCTAGATCTGCTTTTCTTAAGGAAAGCGAGTCAAAATAGGTTAACAATCTTGCTTTAATCAAACATATATCATTAAGTAATTCAGGGGAAAAAGTTCAGCACTTCAACCTTCAGAGAATACAAACAAGTTACAAGCAAAAGTTACAAGCAGAGAGAGAAATAGATCAGCAGGTAGGTTTCTAGTTGTCTGACCATTACTTCCATACCTAGTCAGTTACCAGAGAGAAAAGCACCAATATCTGGGTTTTCAAAGTGAGCGGGCTCCATGGCTACCCAGAGTCTTGTCTGGTCAAATCACACAATTCTACCCAAAGTGAGCCCCAAAAGAAACCTCACATTAGGGTATATATAGCCTTCTCCTGGCTCAGAGAATGTCACCACCCTGTTGACCCACTGCCCAATCACAAAGTATCAAGGTGTGGTCATTCCTGAAAAACAATCTTCCTGCCACAGGCTTCAGGTTTTGAGTCACTTCAGCCTATCAAATGGCCTATGGGCAGGTAAGATATTAAATTTCCATTCCCATAACAGCACCCCAGGACCACTACCCAAGACCACGATCCAGATCCAAACTGGTTAAAGAAGAAGGGATTACCTTCTTAATGGTTGCTTGTTCCACCTACAATCTGAAGGCCAGGAGCTCCTGAGACAGCCTCACAATGGTGTGTCTACCACATTGCCTCCTCTGTGTCTCACCATGGCAACAGGGGCCTGAAAGCACTCTTCCATCCTCCCCTGTTCCAACAGAGTTCCACACTGACTTTTTACTTTTTCTTTGTCATTTATAGGTTGAAAAATCTGGAAACTGCCACAATTGCTGGTGATTCACTCCCCTGAAGTCTGCTCTGACCACCTCTGGACACGGCCACCCTCATGCCTGAACCAGGCAGCTCACTGGGGACAGTGCTTACTCCCAGCTCACTGCAATAGACCCTTCCTGTCCACCTACCAGGCTGCCTTAAGTGGGAAATTTGTTTCACTCTGTCTCTTTGTGGGATCTGTAGGTCAAAAGTTTGTTTAGAATCATTTTTTTTACATGTATGGGAAGTGATTGGAGGTAGAGCTCATGCCACATTTGTGCTTCTGCTCCACCATCTTGGCTCTGCCCCCCAATTTTTTTTAATGGAACTAATACGGGATTTTGTTTTACCTGATCATACATATTTGTAATAGATTTGTTTTGCTTCCCTTATAAATGGATTGTGGACAGGGGTGGTAGAAAGGAGATAATCATAAATAAAATGAAAATAAAATGAATTTAAAACAAAATACAGGAACAACTAAATACAAGCTTAGTCTGATTGATTCCTCAGTCATGGAAGGTAAAAAGAAAATTTAAAAATATTACAAATTGTAAATATAATTGATTCCACCCTCCAAAATTAGCCAATATTGACCTTAATTTTATTTTTTCAAGGAAATATATATGTATTTACTCTTTCTGTTTTTAGAAGTTTTAAAAATTATTTAAATATATATTCTATATAAAGTCCATTTGTAATCTGCCCCTCAGGATATTTGTTTAACCTTTCAGTCAACTCCTCATATAAATTCTATCTTCTGAATAAGCAGATTTCAATGCCTCTTGCACAGTTGCCATCTGTGAACCTTAATAGGTCCTTTTTTTTTCCTATCAGAAAACTCACTTTAGGGGTGGCCAGGTTGCACAGTGAATAGAGCACCAGCCCTGGAGTCAGGAGTACCTGAGTTCAAATCTGGCCTCAGACACTTAAAACAAGGCATGTGAACTTGGGCAAGTCACTTAACCCCATTTGCCCTCCAAAAAACAAAAAATAAAATAAAATAAAAGAGTCCCCTGGAGGGACTTGACTAAAAAAAAATCATTTTATCCTCTTCATCTGCTAAAATTAATAAGTCTGTTTAAGACATAAACAAGAAAAATATAGTTTGTGCTCAAAAGGAATTTACCTAGTTATAATTTCTTGAATTTTCAAAAAAATCAGTCACATGCCACAATTTCTCAAAGCTACTCTTATCTCTTTTGTCTATATTTTGGGATTCACTACATCAGTGGTGTAAAACTCCAATATGTACAGAGACACTAATCTGTACATCAGAGTCTCTGGGACATGCATACTGATATATAGAAAACTGCAGATGACAATATATTTCTTTTCTATTTAATAACATTTATTTGGTTAAGCATTTCCCATTTACATTTTAATTTGGTTTGGGCAGCACTTGGGACTGTTGTGAGCCACTTGCCACCCACTCTCTGCCATATGTTGGATATTTCTGCAGTATAGCACGTGTAACTTTCAATGTAGCAATATAGAAATTGAAGCCTAATCTCAGATGGATGTCAATCATGAGTGCCTCTCCATTGCTTAAATAATACTTCCTCCACAATAAGACAATGACTTTTGGTATGGGAAAATCCATTATTTTAATTTAACAGAAGGTGGAGATTTTTGCATTTTTGTATGCATGCATTTGTACTGTTCTGAGTTGGAAAAGCCAAATGAGTAAATGAATGAAGAGATATTTTGTAAAGCAATACAATATTGAGAGGATCATGAGAGAAATCTATAAAAACATTTAATTTCATAATGCAGCATTCATGATAAAAGACACTTAGTATAAAAAAATGAAAATAATGAAATAGTATTCATCTTCTGTTTAACAAACTAAATGAATGTAATCTCCATAAGCATGGTACTTTTTAGCACGATGATCCATTATGAACTATTTTAGGGTACTTTCACTTCATATGATTAGCTCTGTATAGCCACAAAGCTGATGTCATTGCACTTGGTAGTGACTTAGTAGATGATTTTTTGGGCAAAGGAATTTGAGGGTACTTTATTAGACTCTGAGAATGCCACTAGGCTTGCAGAGACAGAGAAAATTAAGGGTTTGCCATTACTATCCTACATCTTTCTTTTATTTGCATTTCCCCACACTCACTCTTAAACTGCCATATGGTATATAATAGCATGATTGGCCTAGAAAATTTGAGAAGATATTATTTTACTTGAGAATGTATGTCCTCCTTAAATTTTCAGAAGAGATTAGAGGTATAAAATTCTAGGATAAATACATATTTTTGAATCAGATCCTTTCTGTTTTCTGATATGTTTGATTGATTTTTGCTGGAGCAGGGAAAAAGGATGGATTATTATATAAAAACCTGTATTAAGCATAAACCTATAATTAAAACCAACATTTTTATGCCAATCTGTAAAAGACATAATCTTCCTATTATGTTGGCATAAATTCTTCTATTACCCTATTCAGAAATCTTCAGTTCCTTTCTCATGTCGTATATATGTGTGTGTGTGTGTGTGTGTGTGTGTGAGTGTGTGTGTGTTTGTGTATGTGTGTATGTATATGTATATGTGTGTATATATGTATATATAGTGTCACACATATGTATGAGTGTGTATGTATATATACATATACATACATATACATACACACATATACACATATACATGTGTATATGAATTCAAACTTAGATAAGTGTAATAGTGGATGGAATAATGGACTTGGGAAAAAGATCAGATATTGAAACTTTCTTGAGATACTTTATAGCTGGATGATTTTGGGAAAAATTCATTTTACATAAACCCCAGTTGTTTCATCTATAAAATGAAGATAATAATAGCCACTAGTATTAATTGTGTGTCTGGGTGTATATTATGCATTGAAAATGGAAAAAAAGAAATGAAACAATTCATCTCCTCAACGAGCTTATATTGTTTCAAATGTGAGCAGGGTGGATTTTTGAAAAATGTAATTGCCATGTTTAATACATATTTGACTTACTTTGCTTGACCCAAAGGAGATGAATCAAGAACAAGAAGTAGAAGTTATAATAAGACCAATTATCTTTTTCTTTTTTTTTTTTAAAGCAATTGGGGTTAAGTAACTTGCTCAAGGTTACACGGCTAGTCATTATTTATGCGTGGGTTCTCATTTTCTGAGGCCGGATTTGATCTCGGGTCATCCCAACTCCGAGGCCGGCGCTCTTACTCACTGCGCCACCTAGCCGCCCCTTTAGGGCAGTTGGGGTTAAGTAACTTGCCCAAGGTCACACGGCTAGGTTTTTACTTGTGTAGATTAAGTGTCAGAGGCCGGCTCTGAACTCAGGTCCTTCTGATTACAGGGCCGGCGCTCTATTCACTGCGCCACCTAGCCGCCCCTAGACCAATTATCTTTTAAGAGAATAAAGAACAAACTCACAGAAAAGAGAAAAACAACAAATGAAAAATCTTCTTTAATAATAAATAGATCTGGGGTGACTATGTGGCACAGTGAATAGACTACCAGCCCTGGATTTAGGAGGACCTGAGTTCAAATCTGGTCTCAGACCCTTAAAACACACACACACACACACACACACACACACACACACACACACACACCAACCAAAATACTAGCAGTGTGACCTTGGGCAAGTTGTTTAACCCCAATTGACTGCCAAAAAGCAAAAATAATTAAAAAATAAAAATAAAAAGAATTCAGAAATTTCCCGAAATAGAATATGCTGAATATATGCAAACAAAGGAGTGATTTATGGTTTAGGCATAAGATCATAGTTACATTACATGAATATATATTTTAATGTTAAATAATCTATGATATTGGAATATGTAGGACTCGAACCTAATTTTTAAATATTAATAAGATTTTCAAGTGATAAATATGTAGTCCATTCTAGGTTGTAACAAAGGAGGAAGGGGAATAGGTAATGAGGAGTATGATAGTGGTATAATTTATCAGTCATAGCTGATTCCATTGTTGCTACTTTCCTATTTTCATATATGTGCAAAATCAAGAAGTATAAAGGATAAAATCATTATAAAATAATATCAATAAAAATAAAGTTCAAAAGTATGAATGAATGGAGTTATACAGGAATCTTGTATAGTTTTAAAGCCATATAGTTCTCTTTCTTTCCACTCTTCCTGATTTAGGTATGAAATATTTGGTTATACATAGTTGTGTAATAAAATGAATTTGTAGGACTCCTTCTTTGCCTTATTTCTCAAATACTTTATATAATTGTTGGAAATAATTTGTCCTTTAAGTGTTGTGTAGAATTCACCTCTGCATCCACCTGTTCCTGCTGATTTTTTCCTTAGGGAACTCATTGATGATTTGTTCAATTCATTATTTTTAAGAGACAGTTAATTAAGTGTTTTCTTTCCTCTACTATCAATCTGGGCATTTTTTCTAAATATTCAATCAATCCACTTAGATTGTTAGATTTATTGCACATAATTAGGCAAAGTAGCTTTTAGTAATTGCTTTAATGTGATCTTCATTGTTGGCACATATATTCTTTTCATTTTTGATACTGGTAATTTGGTTTTCTTTCTTATTGTTTTAAACTTATATTAACCAAGGCTATATATGTTTTATTAGCTTTGTCATGAATCCAGCCTAATTTTATTTAATAGTTCACTATTTTTCTTGCTTTCAATTTTATTAATGCTGCTGTCTTGCTAGGTGTTTTCTACATTGAACCGGGCTCCACTCTCAACCCAGTGAGAAAGATGTTTCCTTCTTAGCTTGTAAATTTACTTGGGTTTACCTTCCTCACCCAGACTGATCTTTTTGACTGGGTAAAAGAGGACATACTTTGCCTCATTCCTTACTGAGCATTAGTCACAATATACTGTAGAGTGCCAGTTCTGAGACAGTCCACACACCATTCCACACTCTTCCATTCGTCCTATGCCCCTTTGGTGCAGGCATAAATATACACATGTTTAGAGACATCGCCACTGCAAATATTTATGGAGAATATTTGTGCCCGAGGGGCGGAGCCAAGATGGCGGAGGAGAAACAGCACTTCCAAGGTGCTCTGCCCCACACAACTTCCAAACTATGTAAAAGGGGACTCTGAACAACTTCTGGAGCCCCAGCACCCACAGAACTACACAGAGAAACTAACCTCCCACTGAGGAGAACCCAGCAGCTCTGCAGGGAGTGGCCAGTGCAGTGCTATGAGAGCTGGCAGCACAGCGGGCTGGGAACCCACAGCACAGCACTCTGGGAGCTAAGCCCAGGCCCGCATGAGCCGTGGTTTTAGCCCTAGGGTGGCCGGGTCAGCATCCAGCTGGGGGGACCCCAGAACACCAGTAGCTCTGGCGATTCCAGAATTATCAGCACAGATATGCCTAGGACAAAGTGAGAGGTTAGTGCCCTATGGACTTTTGGACCCGTATTTGGGGAACGCGATCATTCTTGAGAAAAAAAAAAACAACAGAATTGAATAGAAAATTTGACATTCAAATACTAGAAGCAAGAGATGCTTGAGAAGGTAAACAGGGAAAAGAAATCAAAAGGAACTTATCAAAGTTGAACTATTTACATTCCTACAGGGAAAATCAATAAATGTAACTGATGAAACTTTTCTTAGTATGAAAATCGTTGACGAAGGTTATATGGGCATATGAATACATATGTGAATGTGTGTATATATGTTTTCAGCTATACATAGATAGAGGGAAAATGTCGAATTTAATAGAAAGGGATGATACTTAATAAGTGAGGTTAAGAGGTGAGAGAGTAATGTGGTGAGGGTGGATGGGGAGAGACAATGGGGTGAACTGTCTACCATATAGGAGGAAGGGAAAGGTGGTTGCAGGGGAGGGGAGGAACAGGGAGGCAAAAAGGCAAAACCTTATTCTCATTGAATCTGGACCAGGGAGAGAATGACATGCATACTAAATAGAGTGTCCTACCCTAAGGAGTTTTGGGGGGAGGGGGAGGGGGGAGGTGGTGGAGGGGAGGTTAGGCTGGGGGGGAGGGAAGTTGGAAGCACCCACTTTTGAAAAGGGACAGGATCAAGGTGGGGAGAGGACCAGGTTGAAAGTGGTATGGGAGGGAGGGAAATATAGTCAGTCTTTTATAGTATATCTACTATGGTAATGTTTTGCATAGCTACACATGTACAGCATATACTCAATTGCTTATCTTCCTTTTAAAATCAATTTTTAAAAAAATATATATAGGGCGGAGCCAAGATGGTGGAGTAGAAACAGCTCGTCCAAGCCACTATGCCCCCAGATTCCCCCAAAAATATGTAAAAGGGGACTCTGAACAACTTCTGGAGCCCCAGCACCCACAGAACGACACAGAGAAGCTAACCTCCCGCTGAGGACAGCCAAGCAGCCCTTCAGGAAGGACCAGCGCAGTGGTCTGGGACCTGGCAGTGCGCAGAGCACAGAGCGCATGAGCCGAGGTTTTAGCCCCAGGGTGGCAGGGCCAGCAGCTGGCTGGAGAGACCCCAGAACACCAGTAGCTGTGGCGACTCCAGAATTATCAACATAGACATGCCTAGGACAAAGTAAGAGGTTAGTGTCCTATGGACTTTGGGACCGGTATTTAGGGAATGCGTCGGCTCCCTCCCCTGGGGGCTAGAAGCCACTGAAGAGACATGCCATTTTGTAGTTTTCAAAGGCAGCTCCAGCTCCCAGCCTGCAAATTGTAGGGAGATCCAGCGATCAGTCTTGGGTGGTAATCACTCTTGCTTTAACCTCCTTGTATCTGGATTGTGATCTAGGGTGGAAGTCGTGGGTGGGTTTACAGCTTGCCAGAAACAGATGTTGACCCCACACGTTTGGGATGAAAATTCCTCTATCTGGCCTTAAAGCCATAGTGTGGCAACAAGACCAAAAGTCAAGCAATTAAGTGGCAACATGCCAAGGCAAAGGAAACAGAAAAAATGCAACCCTAGCCTCCTATTTTGGGGGCATAGAGAGGGAAAAGGACTGTGAGGTCAGAAATCCTGCTCGAAAAGCCCCAGGAGAAAACATGAGCGGGTTGCAGGCCATAGAGGACCTTAAGAAGGACTTTAAAAATCAAATAAGAGAAGTGGAGGAAAAAATGGAAAGAGAAATGAGAAGGATGCAGGAAAAGTATGAAATGAGAGTCAACAGCCTGACTGAGGAAAACAACACCTTAAAAAATAGACTAGCTCAAATGGCAAAGGAGGCCCAAAAGGGCAATGAGAAGAATGGCTTGGATTTTTGGTTGAATCTGACCTCAGACACTTATTAGCTTTTTGTTCCTGGATAAATTACAAAAGGTGGTTTGTCTCAGTTCCTCATCTGTAAAATGAGCCAGAGAAGAAAAATTTGAACCAGTTCAGTATCTTTGCCAATAAAATCCCAAATGTTGTAATGAAGAGGTAGGCACAACTGAACCAGAAGGCCCCACACAGTTTATTGAGTAGGGTTTTGTTAAGATTGTACTTGAACATGAATACATGGGAAAACTATTAAGAGGTATTTTTAGAAAAGTAATCATCAACTTCAAAAAATATTTATTTACTAAGTGCCTAAATATTATAGTTTTCAGATGAAAAAATTGAACCTATCTATAGTCAAATGAAAAAAAAATGCTCCAAATCACTATTGATTAAAGAAATGAAAATCAAAACAACTCTGTGTACCACACATGTATCATATGATGGTACCAGATCTCACCTGTCAGAATGGCTAACATGACTATAACAGGAAAAGGCTATGTGCTGGAGAAGATATGGGAAAATTTGAACAATAATGCATTGTTCCTGTAGTTGTGAACTGATCCAGCCATTCTGGAGAATTATCTGGTACTATGCCCAAAGGATATAACAATAATGTAATATTATTAACACCCATGGTGGTTATGAAAATGCTGATATAGTTGTGAGTCACAAACTGTAACAAGCTCTCCACATAGGGATAGAATCAAAATTCAAATACCAGAAAACCAAACCCCCTAACCAGAAAGCAAAAGTCATTAGAGTAACTATGAAGTTGGTACACATGTTTAATGCAGTGAACACCCACCATTCCTAAGCCTTCACAACAGAACAGGCTCCCTCAAGAAGGGATCCTCCTCTCTCACTCATGGTAGCTTCTCAGACTGGTTGTTGGAAGGTCTCAGCAGAAATTCCCAGAGGAAAGGTCTCAGTAGAAGTTCACAGAAGAAAGGACTCAGTAGAGGCTCCAGCATCCAGATGCTCACTGAGAGAATTTTCTTCTCTCTCTCCCTGGCAGCAGCTTCTCTTCCTCCAGGATGCATACCCCAGGAAAATCTGTCTGTCCAGCTTGTACTCTTCCTTATATATGTTATAGCTCCTCCCTGTTCTGTCCCTTCCTGTTACATCAGCAACTTCCTCCCAAAGTGTTAACTACCTCTGTGTTAATTAAATAGCTTAAACAAGGTGTTAACTTGAAACAAGGTGCTAAGAACCTGCTAACTTGCCAAAACAAAGGAGCATGGAAGACCTTCAGATTCCATAAACATTGCAAAGGGTTATAACAAATGAGCATACCCTTTGACCCAGCAATACCACTTCTAGTGCTTTATCCCAAAGAGATCATACAAGTGGGAAAGAATCCTTATGTACAAAAATATTTATAGCAACTCTTTTTGTGGTGGTAAAGAATTGGAAGTCAAGGGGATGCCCTTCAATTGGGGAATAGCTAAACAACTTGTGGTATATGAATGTGATGGAATACTATTTTGCTGTAAGAAATGAGGAGCAGGCAGCGGCCGGGGACTGTGTGAGAGGTGGTAAGATGGCAGCAGTGGCAGTGGAGTTCCAGAGAGCCCAGTCCCTGCTCAGCACCAAACAGGAGGCCTCCATCGACATCCTGCACTCCATCGTGAAGCGTGACATTCAGGAAAATGATGAGGAGGCAGTGCAGGTCAAAGAGGAGAGCATCCTGGAATTGGGCTCACTTCTGGCCAAGAATGCACAGGCTGCAGAGCTTTGGAGGTTCCTGAAGTATGTGCAACTTTTCTTGATCTCCATCAGCAAGGGCAAGGCAGCGCTTCTGGTGAGATCCCTGCTGGACCTCTTCCTTGACATGGAAGCAAGCCACAGGGCAGGAGGTGGAGCTATGCTTAGAATGCATTGATTGAGCCAAATCTGAGAAGAGGACTTTCTTGAATCAGGCTCTGGAGGCAAGGCTGGTGTCTTTGTACTTTGATACCAAGAGGTACCAAGAAGCATTACAGTTAGGTTCTCAGTTGCTGAGAGAGTTAAAAAAAGATGGATGACAAGGCCCTTCTGGTGGAAGTGCAGCTCTTGGAGATTAAATGCCCTGAGCAACCTCACCAAAGCTTGAGCTGCCTTAAAGTCTGCTTGGACTACAGCAAACACCATCTACTGCCCGTCCAAGCTGCAGGCCACCCTGGGCATGCAGTCAGGTGTCATCCATGCAGCAGAAGAGAAGGACTGGAAAACGGCATATTCTTATTTCTATGAGGAATTTGGGGGCTATGACTCCATTGATAGCTCCAAGGCCATCACAGCACTGAAATGCATGCTGCTTTGCAAAAGCATGCTCAACACGCCATAAGATGTCTAACCCTTAGTGAGTGGGAAGCCTGCACTGTGGTATGCAGGAAGGCAGACAAGCATTAAAATGTGTGGCTCAGGCTAGCAAGAATCGATAGCTGGGGGACTTTGAAAAGGCACTTACAGATTATTGAGTAGAACTCTGGGATGACCCTATTATCAATAGTAACCTGGCCAAGCTGTATGATAACTTATTGGAACAGAATCTGATCTGGGTGATTGAACCCTTTTCCAGAGTCCAGATTGAGCATATATCCAGTCTCATCAAACTCTAGAAGGCCAACATGGAAAGGAAACTGTCACAGATGATTCTTGACAAGAAATTTCATGGAATCCTCAACCAGGGGGAGGGAGTCCTGATTATTTTTGATGAACCTCCAGTAGATAAAACTTATGAAGCCACTCTGGAGATGATTCAGAATATGAGTAAAGTAGTGGATTCACTCTACAACAAAGCCAAGAAACTGACATAGGTGAGTACAGGCTTCTCCTTGTGCCCCTTCGGCTTCCCCGATTGACACTGCTCTGTCTTCTCTTGGAGAGTTGGATTTGTTAGATGTCATTTGAAGAGTGTGTGTGGCAGGAGAGTGAAACCTTTGGGGAAAATGCTAGGAGATTTTTTTTCTTTGTTCTACTTTTCGCTCGGAAACTTTTTAAATTTCCTCATTTGGTGTATCAGTATTCAAGCCGATAGGTGTGCCAGTTTCCATGTAATCTTTACTGGCCCAACTTGAGAATGGGGAATATTGTTTAAAAAAAAAAAAAGAGGTTATTCTAAATAAAAAAGAAAAAGGCTTACACTACCTAATAGCTGTGCTGTCTGCCTCCTGGGAGAGGGCCACACAGGCAGGCATCATGGCCAACCACCAGGGTACAGGCTTCATCTGCCAGGCTGTTTCTCACCTCCTCTGGTCAATTGGATATTTGCTGACCATCCAAAGCAGCCAACTTTATATTCTGTTTGTACTGAACCAAAACAAACGATGGTGTGTGTAGACTGATCTTTTTTCTATTGGAAACAAGGTATCTCAGTGTTCTTTCCCCTGCTGTGCTTCCCCACCCCTTGGTCCCCCAAGAATGTGGCTCCAGCACCCTGTCCTGAAGGGCCTGGCAGCTCCAGTTTGTGGGGCCTGGAGACGGCCTCCGTCATGGCCACTCAAGGGATCATTGCAGTCCCTCTAGACCCCTGGGGCCTGCTGTGCATGTGGCTCTTCCTCTTTTTAAAACTCGAACAGAAAACTAGACTAGACTTCAGTGTTTTAACGGCTCCCTTTGCCCCTGGCGCACCGCAGACCCCACTCAACAGTGGAGGCTGTCAGATGTCTCCTTCTTCCTCCCTTCCTTTCTCCTGGCAGTCTCTGTGTGGAGGAGAGAGGCTGTTCAAACGGAAATCGACCAGTTTCTCTCCATCTCTACTCCCCTTTCTCCTGCTGTCAAATGGATTTATTCCTTTTTAAAAAAACAATGAACATTGGAAATGAGACTGTGAGGGTGTCTTTAGGGTTTTTCTTTTTCTTTTGTAACCATTTTGTGGGGGATGGAGTGGGGGTGAGATTTTGAATGACCTCATGTCACCCTCCCAGGGAGCTTATTGATTTACCTCTTGAAAATCAAATTGGTGGGAGGCGGAGCACTGTATTCCAGCATGTTTTGTTTTTGAGGAGATTACTCAGCAAGGTTTTAATGCCATTTGGGCAGTGTAAGCTTCTGCATTTTTGTTGTGCTGAATTCTCTCTCTCTCTCTCTCTCTCTCTCTCTCTCTCTCTCTCTCTCTCTCTCTCTCTCCCTCTCTCTCTCTCTCTCTCTTCTCTCTCTCTCTCTCTCTCTGTCTCTCTCTCTCTCTGTCTCTCTCTCTCTCTCTCTCTCTCTCTCTCTCTCTCTCTGTCTCTCTCTCTCTCTCTGTCTCTCTCTGTCTCTCTCTCTCTCTCTGTCTCTCTCCCTTTCTGTCTCTCTCTCCCTCTCTGTCTCTCTCTCTCTCTCTGTCTCTCTCTCTGTCTCTCTCTCTCTCTCTCTCTCTCTCTCTCTGTCTCTCTCTCTCTCTCTCTCTCTGTCTCTCTCTCTGTCTCTCTCTCTCTGTCTCTCTCTGTCTCTCTGTCTCTCTGTCTCTCTCTCTCTCTGTCTCTCTCTCTCTCTCTCTCTTTCCCCTACTTTCTGGCCCTTTTTCTCACTCAGATTTTCTTAATAAATTTATATTTTGTAAAAGGATTTTGTTGTACCCAGTTTTTCACCTTCACTTACCCTCTGACTGGCTATATTCCTTTTTCCATCTTCCTGTTGTCCCTCCGCCCTTTCTCCCCAGAATCATTGCTTTTTGTTCTTAACATCACCTCTGCCCTTTCCTTACCAGTCCCTATCATATCCAGTCACTGTTTTGGTTTTGGCACCATCAATATCAAATGTACAAATGGTTATTGCTAACCAACACCAGGTATATCTGATGTTCAGATGAGTTCCAATAAAAATAATTTAAAAAAAAATAAGAAATGAGGACCAGACAGACTTCATAATAAGCTAGAGAGATTTATATAAACTGATGCAGAGTGAGGAGAGCAGAATCAGGTGGACACTGTACACAATTACAGACATATCTGTGATGACTTTGATAGACTAGGCTCCTCTCAGTAATGCAAGGCTAAAAGACAACTCCAAAAGACTTATGAAGGAAAGGACTATCCACATCCAGAGAAAGAATTACAGAGTATGAATGCAGATTGGAGTAAACTATTTGCCCTCTCTCCTTTTTGTTTTGTTTTATTTCTTCTTACTCATCATACATTGGTTACAATACTTCTTTAAACTTGACTAATGTTTAATATGAAGGTATTTGTAGACCATATATTGAATTGCATGCTCCCATGGGGGTTGAGGAGGGGAAGGTTGAAGAAGGAAGGGGAGGAAATCGGGAACTCAAAAAACTTGTGGAACTGAATGTTGCAAAATCTAACTGATTAAAGAAAGAAAGAAAGAAAGAAAGAAAGAAAGAGATGAGTGAACAAACGAATAAATAAGTAGATAGATAGATAAGCAAATAAATGAATGAATGGAAGATGAATAAATGAATGATTGAATGAATGAATTGCTCTGAATCACTATTGATTAGAGAAATGTAAATTAAAAAAAAACCTGTGTGGCACCCCTTCACACCTTTCATATTGGCTAATATGACAAAACAGGATAATGATAAATATTGAAGGTGTGGGAAAATAGTCCCCTGTTGGGTGGAGTTGTGAACTGATCCAGCTGTCCTGGAAAGCAATTTGGAATTATAACCAAAGCGTTATAAATCTTTGCATACTCCTTGATGTAATAGCACTTACATGGTATGTATCCCAAAATATCAAAAAAGAGGGAAAAATATCCACATGTACAAAATATTTATAGCAGCTCTTTTTGTGGTGGCAAAGAATTAAAAAAAATTGCTAGGATATCCATAAATTGGAGAACGACTGAGCAAGTTGTGGTATATGGATGTAATGGGATATTACTTTTCTGTGAGAAATGATGGGCAGGGGCAGCTAGGTGGCACAGTGAATAAGGCACTGGCCTTGTAGTCAGGAGACTTGAGTTCAAATCTGGGCTCAGACACTTAACACTCATTAGTCTTATTAGTCATTAGTGTTATTAGTTATTAGACACTTAACACTCATTAGTGTTATTAGTCATTAGCTCTGTGACCTTGAGCAAGTCATTTAATCCCAATTACCCTGCTTTCCCCCCTACAAAAAAAGACAAATAAAAGAAATGATGAGCAGACAGATTTCAGAAAAACTTGGAAAACCTTACATTAACTAACACTGAATGAAGGGAGCAGAACCAGAAGAACATTGTATACAGCAATAGCAACAATGTGTAAGGATCAACTTTGATAGAATTATCTCTTCTCAGCAATACAATGATGGAAAATACTATCTCCATCTTGAGAAAGAGTTATGGAGTCTTAATGTAGGTCAAAGGATGCTGTCTTCTCTCTTTTTTTTTCTTTCTCATTGTTTCCCCCCTTTGTTCTGATTCTTCTTCTGCAACATGACTAAGGTGGAAATGTCTTAAGTATGATACTGCCTTGGGGAGGGGAAGGGAAAGAAGGGGGGAATTTATAATTCAAAATCTTATAAAAGTGAATATTGAAAATTAAAAATAAGTCAAATAAGAAAAATAATTTATTTCATATACTTATTTTGTTCAGAATTGATAGACTGCATTTTATCCAATTATCTTTACTTTAGATTCCTTTAATCCATAATGCCATGTTTATTTATTCTCCTGACATATTTGCCGATTTATTTTTTCCAGTTTTTCCAGCATGTTCAATAATATTATTTCCTTTATTCCATGGTTTCATTCTACTGTTACTTTTCATGCTGTAGTGAAATAGGTAGATTATGTGTTCCTTCATGGGTCTGTTTACATGTGGTTCACATGTATAAATATATGCTTTGATTCTCCTCCTTTCACCTTTTTACAAGGAAAATATTGATTACTGACAGGAGTGGAGGGAATCCAATTCAATGGAACAAGAATTTGTTAAATACCTAAGATATACTAGGCACTTTGGTAAGCACTGGGAATAAAGACCATCCCTGACCTAAAAAACCTTGTAATTTAAAATTCAGAGAAAACACACAAAAGGAAGTAGGAAAGCAAAGGTAGTAGAACTGGGGTTACTTGGAATGGGGATATTTATTCCATGGATTTGAATCCAGGTTGAGGTTGAGGTGTAATGCAGAGGAATTTGAGAGTATATTTTCTCTTCTTTAGGAAGGAGACATTGGGAAGAGTTTGGTACTTTTCCCTTCAGCTCTCCAAAGAGAGGGAAGAGAGACCAAAAAGGGTTTTGGCCAATCAAGGTTTGAGTTAGCAGCATTGTAGTAAGTTTAGAAGTGATGACCTTATTCTGGGAGGAACATCTTGTTTTGTGGAACTGAAGCCACGTTGCAAAACAGATGTTAAGTGGCATAATTATCTTAGAGTCTAGACATAAAGTCCATTGATCTGAGAGGCAGGACATTTGGGCTATTAGCTGGTTACACAATTTTCCTTTGAAAAATTAGAATTATTTCTAAATAATTAAATTAGAATTAAATGTTCTGTCTGCCTTCACCTAAATATTGTTAACCTAGAGGAAATAAATTTTATGTTTAAACTGAATCTTATTCTCTAAACTCTAAGGGAATGTATACTCCAGCTAATATATTAAAAGCTTAACTCCTCTTCTCACCAATTGTGAATTCATTACATGATGTACATACATAGGAAGTGGTTAATAATGACATTTATTCAGGTCAAGAGCAAACAAAAATCAGAGAAAATATACAGATGAGAATATAAAACACATAACACACAGTATTTTTGCCCTCTCCCAGTAGTAGAAATCTCAGCTCATCCAAATGGTGGGTTCCCAGATTTAAAATATCCATTCCATGTTAATTACTTAGTAGGAAAATAATTCCCTAATTTAATTTATATTAGGGTAGAATTTAGTATATAAGGGGAAATTTAGTAGAATTTAGTTTATAAGGGGAAGTTCCCTTAACTATCTAGAGTAGTAAAGTGAAGATACAGACAAGAAAAAGGTACAAATACCTCTATGTTTCAGTATTTTCCCAGATTCTTTCTCTCTTTTTAGAGATGTGAGGAGAGTCTGGAGCCATGTCTTCTCTCTTGAAACTGAGAGCTCCCTTCTTGAAGGTCCTCCCCCGTCTATAGAGGAGCACTGAATAATCAATCTCCCCCAGTAAGGTGAGTCTTATACAAATGGGTGTTTATTCAAGGCTTACACAACTTTTCTATTTCAGTATTGTTTTCCTTCTCACATTTTTATTTGTGTTTTTCAGCCCATATTATTTTAAATTTGTTAACATCATCCTTTGACTTTCTCCTTTATTTGACTGATTTCAAAAGTTTTTTGAGAAGACTTTATATATTTTCCTTATTTTGAAAGCATGTCCCTTGCTATTTTTAGAAGAATATTGGTAAAATATTACATTTTATGATTCCACAATAGAAAATATCTAATTTTTAATATATCTAATTTTCTGACATTATGTTCATAAGGAGTTCAATTTGAACCTCTTTAACATTATATGTTTCTTAGAATTCAAAGTCTATATTTTTGCTATGCCATATGGATTGGTCTTATATACTAAATTCTACCCTAATATAATTGAATTAGGGAATTATTTTCCTACTAAGTAATTAACATGGAATGGATATTTTAAAAACTTTATATTGTTGACAAGATTTGAATAAATCCAAAATTATTCTATTATTTAAAGAGATGGTTATTAAATTCTCATTTGCTTTGACCAGCCAAAATCAAATGTTCTAAAAAACACACCATAATGGTAATCCTGTCAGCAAAGTCATGTATATAAATGAAGTCATTGCTTTCTAATATTGCTTAACCTAGAAGATAATATTTTTTGCTGACCAGAATTATTTTGTAATCAAGCCAGACTAATTCCCGTCAGTTTCATCCTAGAAAGTGGTGAATTATATGTAAAAAGTTTCTCCTGAAAAGAACAAATCTGGATTTAAAGGCTTGATCATCTAACTCCACATGAATTACATATGAAATGCCATGATGAAGACATTAAAAATGATAGCACCAAGAAAGACATGAACTGAAGAAATTATGACATTATGTAGCTAGGAAAAAAATTCCTTATGTAGGATTTATGAGTTATATACAAGAGATTTAATCCTGGAAAACAAAAACAAATCCTCTGAGCTTGAAAGCTTTAGTATGCCTGTCATTTTCCACTAAGCTTGTGATAAAGAATGATTTGAAAGTCATACAACTGAGCCGAAGGGTCCAAGACAATTTCAAAATTCACAAAGTGTGGAAGCTACTAATAGTAATGGGCCATGTGATTCTTGCCTTCTGATTTTGTTGAGATTTAGTACGTGTGTATGTTTTTGAAAGAACAGGAAAACTAGTAAAGGACACTTTAATATAGATAACAAAGGAGAAAATGAGGAGGAAAATGAATTAAAACAAAGGAGAAAAGAGATAAAGGAGGAACAGTAAAGAATAATAAGATTGGGGCGGCTAGGTGGTGCAGTGAGTAAGAGTGCCGGCCTCGGAGTTGGGATGACCAGAGATCAAATCCGGCCTCAGAAAATGAGCACCCACACACAGATAATGACTAGCCATGTAACCGTGAGCAAGTTACTTAACCCCAATTGCTTTAAAAAAAAGAATAATAAGATTCTGAATATAGACAAAATACTTACTGACTAAAGTATATCCTTTTTTGAGGGATAGGTATTCTTTAATATATATCTCAGTGATCAAGCTTAATCTTGCCTTGTCCCATCTTGGTATGTAAACTTTATGGTTACTCTCCTAGACCTACACATAATTTTGTGGTCATCCTAGCCCTCTATTTCCAATATCTGCATTTGCAAATAATGTAAAAGTTATCCTATCCATTTGGATATTGTTTTGGGGATTGTTATTGTCCTTTCTGCTTGATAAGATTCTCTGTTTAGGAGAAAAAAATAATGAGTTGAGAATCAGAAGGTATTATTCCTAGCCCCCTCTTGTAAGTATTCTTTCTCATTACACTATCCCAGGCCCTATTACACTTATTACTTCAACCTGTCCCTCAGAGGCAGCATGGTAGGGTGAAGAGAGAATAGACTTTGGAGACAGAAAAAATTGAATTCAAATCTTACCTTTGACCCATATTGTCTATATGACATGGGGCAACTCACTCATCTTCTCATTTCTTTAGGTCAGTGGTTTCAAAACTTAAAAACAATAAAATACAACAAAACAGACATTATTTGAATAGGTAATTTGTGGAATCATGAAATGTAGACAGGCATACTTTGTTCTTTGGGTACTTTAGGAGAAAAGTCACGATCAGCAGTAGGAAATGGGGTGGCAATAACACTTTAATAACCATAAAGGATGTGTGGGTGAACAGCACAGAAAATACAGATGTAAGCCAAAAAAGTGGTCATACAGAGGCAGATGACTCAGTGACAGTAGAATGGGATGATAAAGTGAGGGGGGCAGTATGAGGAAGAGGATTGAGCAGGAGCAGTAACACAACGCCTGGCATAGAGTAAGCATTAAAATGTTGATTGACCATCTGTTTAACTATTAGATGTGAACAGGGTATGCTACATAATAACCAAGGGACCTCAAAGCCCAGGGATGAAGGATGTATTAAACACAATGTGTAAGTGAAAAGGAGGTGGGCTGATCATGTGGTAAGAGATAAGGATAACCACTAGAAAGTTCATGTGCTCCACTAGTATCTTTTCAATATCAGGAGTGATATTGCTGCCGATGCCATGGAAACAATGATGCAACATTAGTCAGATTTTATATAGATCTTTTTTTTTTTTGGAGGGGGCAAGGCAAAGCATTTGGGGTTAAGTGACTTGCCCAAGGTTACATAAGTGTTTGAGGTCAGATTCGTACATAGGTCCTTGTAAAGCCAAGCATGTGCAGCTTTCCAAAAGACTGGTGCTGTGAACAGCTTCAAAGTTCTGATTACATAGTATAGTGAACTCTCTATTCAGCAGTAAATTAGAGCAAAACATTGACAGAAACCAAACTACAGCATTCACAATATTATAACATTAGATTTTATCACTGAAGTGGCCACATAGTTTTCACCAAAGTGGTCACCCAGTTTTAAACAAAAGATATCATTCAGTTAGAATTTAACTCAAGCATCCTTAAGGAGGCTTGCCTCCTTAGTGGACACAAAGTACAAAGTCAAAGTTCTCCACCCCTAGGTCATATTGTCTTAATCTCTCAGTCAAAATGTCTTATTTCTTCTAAATTGGAGATTAGTTTCCAATCATCCTGAAGCGATATAAGATACAGAGTACAAAGTCCTTCCACCCCTAGGGCACAGTAAATCACAATCTTCTCATTTTGCATTAAATACTCAAAGAGAGTTGTTTCATCTTGACCCAAGGCTGGCTCTCAGCTTTCATGGTTCCTCTTTCATGGGTCCAATTCCTACCTGAATCTACCCAACTGTCACTTGGGTTCAAAGGCAGGCAGCTACCAATTCTTGTCCAGTTCCTCATCCAGTTCCTGTTCCATATTGAAGCTCACAGTTTCCAGTCCACGTTTAGTCCTCCAGAGCTTCTGTTCCTGGGAAGACAAAGCTAAACAGAGGCATAATAACATTCATACAGATTGCCAGCACCAACATCAATTCACTTTCTGTCTGTGAAATCAACATAGACCCATAAACAAGGTCTGAGAAATAAATACAAATCATCAGTATAGTCCCAGGACCTCTGAAAACACCAGTAAGAGCCTCCTACAGGACTTCTGTATGCATACAACAAGAAATCCCTCTTTCAGGGCTTCTGAACCAGCAGTAAGGTCCCAGCAGTAAGGCAATCAAGATATGGAGGATAGACAAAAAGAATGACAGGGGCCAAGAGATGGAGTATCTTGTTCATGGATGTGCCAGGAGGCCCATGTCACTGTAATACATATCAAGGATTAAGATGTAAGAAGACAGGAAATGTAGTAAAGGGTTTTGAATGTCAAACAGATAATTTTGTATTTGTTTTTGGAAGCAAAAGGAAGCCACTGGAGTTTATTGAGTACATGATGATTGGTTTTAGAAAAATCACTTTTGTGCTTAAATGGAAGATAAATTTTAGTGAGGAGAATTGGAGGAAGACCCACCAGGTCTTTTGTGATAATCCAGGTGTGGTGTGATTTGGGCCTATACTACGATGGTGGCAGACAAGAGAAAGTTTCTATTAGAGAGATGCTACAAAGGTGAAATAGGCAGGCCTTGTCAATTGTTTGGATATGGGTGAAGATAGATGCTAGTGAGGACTCCAACATGACTCCTAGGTTTGAAGCTGGAGGAGTTATGAGGTTTGGGTTTTTCTCAACATAATAGGGAAGTTGGGGGTGGGTTTGGGGGAAAGATAATGATTTCCATTTTGGACATACTGAGTTTAAGATGACAAGTGTATATACAATATGGGCATCTGAAATTTAGTTGGAAATGTGATATTAGAAGAAAGCACAGTCTGGGCAAGAAAGGTAGTTTTGAGAATCATCAAAATGGGGATGGTAATTAAATACATAGGAGTTGATGAGATCATCAAGTGAAGTAATAAAAAAGAGAGAAGATGACCAGGAGAGGACACTGAGGGAAATATATCCTTAGAGGGAACTATTTGAAAGAAGATTCAATAAAGCTGACAGGGTAGTAGTCAGATGGGCTAAAAGAGAACAGAGAGTGGGGTACCAAAAACCTAGAGAGAAGAGAATATCAAGTGTGCAAGACTATTCAACAGTGTCAAAGCCTATAGTGAGGTTAAAAATGGGGACTAAGAACAGGTGACTGGATGTCTCAAAAAAAATAATCATTAGTAACTTTGCAAATATCAGTTTCAATGAAATTATTAAGTCAGAAGCTGAATTGTAAGAGGTTAAGAGAGTGTGAGGAGAGAAAATGGAGGTTCTTATTGTAGACTGCTTTGAAAAGTAATTTAGAAGAGGGATAAAAACAATATTTAGCAGGAATGGAAAGATCAAGTGAAGATTTTTTTTTTGGCAAGGAGTAAGGGGACTGCATCATGTGAGGAATACCATAAAATCACTTGACCAAATGCAGGAAATGGTGGGCTAGAAAAGCTAAAACACTTTGATTCTTTTCCACTGATGATCAATGGATTATTCAAAAATATTTCATTCTCAATACAAAGGGAAAGAGATGAACCAAAATGGGAATTATGTTTCTTCTATTTCCATAACAGTAATAAAAGCCAAAAACATATTGAGGACAATTTGTTGACATAAGGTATTAATATGAATCATGAACAAAAGTCTATTCCATTTGCCTTATGTCTTTTCAGCAGTTAATGGTTTTCTCTATTATAGGTTGTTGTGCTTAAGTTTATCATGAATCCTATTTGTAGTTCATTTACCTATTTGGGGACTGAATATAAAATTTGAAGCCTTGGGGTATATTAAAAATTGCTTGTGTTTCTTTAAACAATTTGTCAACCTTGACATTCTTAAATTTTCTTTGCACAAAAAGTTAACTGAACCTTATCTTGAGTAATACATTCTGAAATTGCAATAGGGTGTCTCTGTTGTTTTACTGCATTGATTTTAAATTGCTGACAGTCTGAGTTCACATTAACAGTGATTGAATTGCAAACAGGATAGAAAATCTGAGTTCCAATATTCCACCCATTAAATGGCTGCCAAGTGGAAATTTTACTTTAATGATGATGAATGTTTAAGAACACAAGTTAAAAACACTAAATAAATGTCTTTTATGCTTTAGTCTTCAAAGACAGAACAATGTTTAGCCTTTAGGTAGTGGTCAACATTTTATACAAATGAGGTAAAATTTTATTTTTAAATGAAATAATTTCCCAGACTGTGAACAAAATAGAATACATATATTTCAGGTACTTAGTGTTTATTGACATGCTACATAATCCTTATTTTGTCTTTTTAGACTAAATAGCATTTTTCATATTTAAACATTATTTTATTAAGGATGCAAAATACTAGCCATAACCATGTGTCTAGTTTTCAAATAGTGAATAAAGACATAAAAATCTTTGCATTTGTAAATACTGACTCTCATTTTGAAGTTTTAGCCCACTATTTGTAAGATTTGATTATATATTTAACTCTAAATCTTAGTGCTGTCTATTTGTATATATGTGTATATAAATGCAAACATACATATACACATAAGCATACACACATATAGGTTTCCCCAACTTCATCCTATTGTCTGAAATTTGAACTTTTGAGCAATCTCACATATATATTAGTTTTTGACACTGCAGTTGGAAATGGCCTATTTTAAAATAATTTTAATTTATTCTAGCTTGCAAATTAAACTTTACATTTACCCCTGATGACCAAAATTATCATTAAACATTTCTTCACATAACACAAATAGAATGGTTCTTTCTGAGAATATTTTCTATTTATTTTCAAAATGCTTTATTAACTTCTGGTTTATATCATTCATTTCCACCAGATTTTGAGTTACAATTTTTTCCCCAATTTGCCCCTACCCACCACCCCAGAATAGCATTTCCACAGGATATCCCCTCATCCAATCTGCTCTCTCCCATATCTTCTCCCATACCCCCTTCAACTTTTCCATCAGGGCAAGGTGAATCTCTGTGCCCCAATGCCTGCACATCATATCTCTCAATTACATGCAAAATAGTATTACTAATAGTATTTATATATTTGAAACATTTAATTTTAAAACTTCGAATTTTAAATCCATTCCCTTTGTCCTTAGTCACCCACTTGCACTGGGAAGATAAGCAATGCAGTATATGTTGAAAATGTATAGCTATGCAAAACATTGTCATATTAGATATATTGTAAAAGACTGATTATATTTCCCTCCAACCCATCCCACCCCCACGAGTTCCATTCCCTACTTTGATCCTGTCCCTCTTTAAAAGTGGGTGCCTCCAACCTCCCCTCCCCCCAGCATGCCCTCCCCTCCATCATTTCCCCTCTCATCCCCCTCCCCTCTACTCTCCTGCAGGGTGAGATATCCCATTTAGTATATATGTATGTAATTCTCTACCTGAGCCAAACTCAATGAGAATATGGTTTTGCCTTTTTGCCTTCCTGTTCTTTCCCTCCCCTGTGACTTCTTCCCCTTGGCCTCTTCTAAATGAGATAGTTTACCCCCCCACCCTGTCTGTCCCCATCTCCTTTAACCAAATTCCTCTCTCACCTCTTAACTTCACCCCTTAAGTATCATCCCTTCCCAGCAAATTTGACCTGTGCCCTCTATCTATGTATACCTGTAAACATATATACACACATTCACATATGTATTCATATGCCCAAATACCCTTCTTCAATTATTTTCATACTGAAAAAGGTTTCATCGATCACAGGTATTGTTTTTCCATGTAGGAATGTAAATAGTTCAACTTTGATAAGTTCCTTTTGATATCTTTTCCGTTTACCTTCTCAAGTATCTCTTGATTCTTGTTTCTGAATGTCAAATTTTCTATTCAACTCTGTTTTTTTTTTTCCTTAAGAATGCTTGAAAGTCCTTTATTTCACGGAATGACCATATTTTCCCTTGAAACAAGATACTCAGTTTTGCTGGGCAAGTCATTCTTGGTTTTATTCCCAGGTTCTTTGCCCTCTGGAATATCACATTCCATGCCCTTTGATCCCTCAATATAGAAGCTGCCAGGTCCCATGCTATTCTGATTGTGTTTCCACAATATTGAAATTGTTTCTTCTTGGCTTCTTGTAGTATTTTCTCCTTGATCTAGGAATTCTGGAACCTGGCTATAGTATTCCTAGGAGTGTTCTTTTGGGGATCTTTTCAGGAGGTGGTCTGTGGATTTTTTCAACCTCTATTTTGCCCTCTGGGTCTAAAACATCAGGGCAATTTTTCTTGAGAATTTCTTGTTTTTTTTTTTTTTTGGAGGGCAATTGGGGTTAAGTAACTTGCCCAAGGTCACATGGCTAGTTTTTTTGTTTGTTTGTTTGTTTGTGTGTCCGTTAAGTGTCTGAGGCTGGATCCAAACTCAGGTCCTTCTGACTCCAGGGCTGATGCTCTAACTCACTGCGCCACCTATCTGCCCCTTCTTGAGAATTTCTTGAAGGATGATTTCTAGGTTCTTTCTTTGATCATGGCTTTCAGGTAGTCCAATAATTTTTAAATTATCTCTCGTGGATCTATTTTCCAGGTCAGTGGTTTTTCCCCTGAGATATTTCACATTGCCTTTTATTCTTTCAATTGCTTGGATCTGTTTAATAGCTTCTTGATTTCTCATAAAGTCACTAGCTTCTGTTTCCTCCAGTCTCATTCTGTAGGAATGAATCTCCTAAGTGAGCTTTTGAGATTCTTTTTCCATCTGGCAAATTTGGCATTCTTCTCCTCATTGCCCTTTTGAGCCTCCTTTGCCATTTGAGTTATTCTCTTTTTTAAGGTGTTATTTTCCTCAGTCAGGTTGTTGACTCTCATTTCATTCTTTTCCTACATCCTTCTCATTTCTCTTCCCAATTTTTCCTCCACTTCTCTTATTTGATTTTTAAAATCCTTCTTAAGGTCCTCCATGGCCTGTAATGTGCTCATATTTTCATTTGGGGCTTTTGGTGCAGGATTTCTGACCTCACAATTGTCCTTCTGTTCCATGCTTCGATCTTTTGTTTCCTTTGCCTAGGCATATTGCCACTTAATTACTTGAGTTTTGGGCTTGTTGCCACAGTAGTACTCTGCCGCCAGACAGGGGAGCTTCCTTCCCAAATATTGGGGTCTTCTTAACTGCCAGAGGTATTAGTTATGTGCCCTCCCTGAAGCCCCCACACACTCTGACACACACTGAAAGACCTCCTCCCCAGACAACAATCCAGATTCAGGGAGGTTAAAGCAAGAGTGATTACCCCCAATACTGATCGCTGGATCCCCCTACAGTCCCTAGCCAGGAGCTGAAGCTGCAGCTGATGCTGCAACATGGCTGCTGTGCCATGGCTCCTCAGCTGCTTCTTGCCCCCAGGGGAAGAAGCTGAAGTGTTCCCAAATACTGGTCCCAAAGTTGATAGGGCACTAGTGTCTCACTTTTTCTGTGGCATCTATGTGTTGATAATTCTGAAAACACCACAGCTGCTGGTGCTCTGGGGTCCCTCCAGCCAGCTGCTGGTCCAGACACCCTGGGGTTAAAACATCCGACTCATGAGGTCCTGGGCTAGGCTCCCAGAGCTCTGCAATTCCCGCTCCCTGCTGGGCTGCCAGGCTGTCCTAAGCAGGAGGTTAGCTTCTCTGTGTCGTCCTGTGGGTTCTGGAGCTCCAGAAGTTGTTCAGAGTCCTCCTTTTACATAATTTTGAAGTGCTCTGTGCTGGATTGCTGTGGAAGTGTTGTTTCTAATCCGCCATCTTGGCTCCACCCCGAGAATATTTTCTTTACCTTAATGTCAACTTTCCAATCAGGGACTTTTGGTCAATTTATTCAGTAACTGGTCTGCGAAAGTAGTTGCAGTATATCGGTGTGGTCTACTATGAGCAGTTAGGACTAATGCCAGAAATGACTGTCAATGAACCCCATCTACTTATCTATGGTTGTGGCTCATTCAATTGGTACCTTGTTTCTTCAGTTATGAAGTCTACTACTTTAGCTTCTTCCCCAGGTGAGATGTAGATCAAAACTTCTCTGAAATGGTTATTAGTTTAATGAGCAGTTTAACCTGGTTAAATAAGAGGATAATGCATTGTAAAGAATCTCAAAAGTAGCAACTTTGTAAAGTTTTCCCCACCACCCAGAGGAGAATCTGACAATTGGTGCCAAAAGATCCATATTTCAGTGTAACTCTTTTGAATCCTTCTGTACAAAATGAAGGGGATCATTACATGTAGAAAACACAAACTGAGGCCTATTATTATTCCCCTTTTGTTCAAATGCTTCCAATAATGTGATATCCATATCCATTGGGTACATGTTTTGCTCCCTCATTAACTTCATTAGATGTAGATTTAATTACTCTGTAACAATATCTACTGTCTTAACTTTATATCCTTTTACAAAAATAGATACAAGATTATTTATCCGCCACACTTCTTTGACATCAAAGAAAAAAATCAGCTTCCTGCTTCACCTTTCTCAGTCTCAGAATTGCTGAACTTTACTTAAAAATGTCTGGAGCTGAAGTTGCTTTCCTGTTTCTGAAATCCTCATTAGCATCTGATCCATGTGCTTTGCACCTCAAGCAGAAATAAGACAGTTGTAATTATGTTATAACATATGAGTCCTAGGAAGGAAATTGTAATGCCCCACATTCAAGACAAAAAGTGGTGTGTGTGTGTGTGTGTGTGTGTGTGTGTGTGTGTGTGTGTGTGTGTGTGTTTCCAGTTTGGTATTCCGCTAGCTTTTTTGATTCCCAACTATCACCTTCTGCTGCTCTAATGGGTGATTCAGAAACTTCCTCTTTCCAGATGAAAAATAAAACAAACCAATCCTCTCACTTTTAATTTTGATTACTCTTTTCCATCCAACTCAACTATAATGTTCTTCAGTCCTTATTTTTCCACTGTGTACTATTTAGCCTCTAGTCATTGGTTAACAAACTTCCCCAACCCTTAATCTTTTCTTCTTATATTTATTCCATGTTCCACTAACAACTGAAATAACTGATAGCTGAGTCCTCTCTACCGACAAAAATTATGTATTACTTGTCACATTGTAATGTACTAGTTAAGACTTCTCTTATTCCTCCAATCAGAAAACACAACAGATGGCTATGTTATGTTATGTTATGTCATTTTATGTTATGTTATATAATGCTATGTTGTGTTGTCTTATGCTATGCTATGGTTTGTCATATCATATCATGTCATGTCATGCCATGCCATGCTTTATCATGTCATATCATGTCATATTATGTTATACTATACTATACTATACTATACTATACTATACTATACTATACTATACTATACTATACTATACTATACTATACTATACTATACCATACCATACCATACCATACTATACTATACTATACTATACTATACTATACTATACTATACTATACTATACTATACTAACCTGTCCCCAAACTTGCTACTGTCATCTGGAAGTCCCTAGGTAATCTTTGGTTAATTCTACAATTAACTAACAAGTAGGTTGAGGTTTTCATTTCCCTTCATCCTTGTTAACAGAAATATCCTTTACTTAACATCCTTTTATCAAGTGGCAATTTTCATGATCTTTCCTTGCATTTTATTTTAGTCAAGTAAAAGAATACTTAAACCATATACATTTTCAAACACCAAGATTTATTCTGCTTATTAGTTAAGAACTTAAATCTCAAGGGAAATTGATATAAAAGTCTTGATCACTATCCACTTTTCTCCCTCTGTTCCATTATCTGGCAATGATAGTTGTTATTTGAGCTACTCCCTTTTCTCTTTATCAAGTCACTAAATGGAATCTACTTTATCTCTCCTAGTTTGGTTTTCCTTCCTCACTGTTAGAAAAAACAAACAAACAATTTTTATTCATCTCTGACAGAATCCCATCAAAGCATCATGGAACGATATTTAGGGAGTTGATATTTGGGAAGAGCAGAGTTCAAATCCACTTCAAACACATATGAATAGTGGGACCTCAGACAAGCCACTTGATCTTACAGAACCCCTGGGCCACTCCATGTGTTTCATATTCTTTGTGTGTTTCTTTTGATATAGGGAAATATATCTATATCTATCTAGATATATGCAGATGTAGAATATAGAGATAGATATATTGATATGGATAGATGTGTATTCCTTATCTATCTATCTATCTATCTATCTATCTATCTATCTATCTATAGAAATAAATGTAGATATAGATGCACACATGGGGGAAATTGCCTACCCTGATGAAATCATGGATCTGGAAACAAAAGAAACAAAAAAAAAACTTTTGTATTTTATTGTCATTTCCAATGATGAATGTGCCAATCTTTTTTTTTTCCTCAAGCCTCCAATGTTATGAACAACTTTCATTCAGTAGATGATTTTATCCTATTTTACTAATAAGTTTGAGACATTTATCATTATGTTTTGTCAATCTCGGATGATGAGGTTTACCTTTTATTTATCAAAATTATATCTTTTATGTGTGTGCATAGAAAGCTTTTATTTTATGCATATATATTTCACATGTCACTGTGCAGGTAATTGGGACATAAATCAGTAGCATTAACTAACATTTTGCTATTTATTAGGCTTCAACAGTTAGAGTAATGCAACTTCAACTATTATGTTCAGCACAGAACACATTGTGCAGAATTCTGCAGCCCCTTCAGAGAGCACTTCTGGAAGGTGAAGGTGAAGAGGCACATAGATTTTGGAGGTCCCCCTCATGTCAGAGAATAGATAGGAAGACTTGTCTTTAGGACATGTATACCCCTGAAGCTTCGAGTGAAACATAGACATGAGAGGGCTTAGAGCAAGGTAAGGTGGAGAAACCCAGAAGGCCAAGAAGTCAAGAGATTAGTGCTTCAGTTGTTGGTCCCAAAATCAAGTATTTAGAAAGGAAAGAAGAAATTTAGAATGGAGAGAGGGTGCTTTTCTTGCCTCATATACCTTTCCTGGTTTTGTTAGGCTTCTCTGAAAGGTTACCATGGATTGTAGCTACAGCTAGAGAAGGCTTACAGAGCACTGACATGATTGGAATCTTTCATTAAGGGTCCTAGATTCACAAAGTAATCACACACTGAATCTCTCCATAGGCAAGTTTGCTGTTTTATCAATAGAAGACTTTCATAAGCTTTTCTACAAACTTGGAATGGGAACAGGCTTTCTCTTGTTGCTAGAGCCCAGGACATTCTTTATTTTTGGGGTATTACTCATTGGAGTCTTTGCCTTTGCAATCTTTTTTTTCCCTTACTTCGAGGCTCAGTCTTAGCCATGCAATTCCTGTAGGACTCCCAAGACTTTAGTTGGTTCCACTATTTTAGGATTTTACTCTGGGGCAATGATTTCTGGGTTTTCAGGTTTAGAGGGAGGGATTAGAACAGTCAGGGTTCACTCCACCATCCTGGAATCTGGAAGGTAAGATAGGTGATTTCTAAATTTCCAGGATGACGGTTGATAATTCCAGGAGTAGCTGCTGTCACTCCCATGGGCCCTGCCTTTGTCTCTTACCCAGCTCTGAACGATCCCCAGTCCTGCAGTGATAGGTCTGGGAATGGCCCCTGCAGTTGGTGGATCAGCTTTCGCCAGTGTCTGCTTCAATGGGGAAAGGGAAGCAAATGATTGATAGTAAAATATACATTTGCCTGGAGTTTTATAAATTTGACTGAAAATTTTAAGCTAAACTTTGGGAGAACAGTGGACACATGGTCATATCTTTCTGTCCAGATATTTAACACGGAATTAAAGAAAAATAATATGAGCATCAGTAGAGAGAATTTATTCTTATAGAATTATATCCAAGGATAAGATAGCTCAAAAGTAAAATCACATGGCTTCAAGAATCATACACAAAACATGCCTCATAAATAAGAAAAGTAAAAGATCTCAGTGTGTGAGTATAAAATTAACTTCATATGTATTTCTAACACTTTCTGGAATGGGACTAATAAATTGAATATAATTTGAGAATAGGATCTTGTTGCAAAGGAAAATAGTAGATAAAAGTGATAATGGAGCACAATTGAATTTTAATAAAATGCTTTTATTTAGTGTAGTTGAGGATGATACCTGTTTCTAGAGCTTGAAGCATTTGAAAAAAAGAGATTTTAATTACCAGGACTTTCTTTTCCAGGTCTTCAGTACTTATGGCTACTAAAATAATTAGCATATGTGTGTCATTGAATATCACTTTTGTCTCCCTTATACATTCTCCCTGAGCTGGATTGCTTACTATCTGTATCACTAGACACTATCATCTCCCTTGTTGCAGTACCTTCACTGCATCTGGACTTTGCTATGTAACAAGCAAAATTGTCTTCAGAACATTCACTTTTCTATTTCTATATTGCACAATGCTTTTCACACAACTAGTGCTCAATGAATGTATTTCATTCATTCATTCATCCTGTGAAAAACCTTTTGAGGTACATTACTTATTCCAATTGTTTCTTCTCTTTGTTTCACTTATTTTATTATGTTTAATTTGTGGGGAGATTGGGAGGGGGAGATTATTCACTTACCCAACATCATACATGTTATCAGATATTTGTGTGTATGTTGGTGTGTATACACACACATATAAATGTATATGTATATATATACACACACACATACATGCACACACACACACATATATATATACACACACATACATATATATGTATGTATATATAGGAATCTTTCTCTCCATATATATAATATGTGCCTATATTTCTAAATCTGCATGTATATGTGTGTTTAATTGATCTGAATATAAACTATACTTTATTCCCAAAATTTGGTGGGCGCTGTGATCTAAATGAGGCAAAGAAAAGGAATTTTATAATTCTTTGTGGAATGACAGACCATACACTTCTAGGTAGAATTGTGTTATGAAATTTAAATATTTTGTCACTCTACTTAATTTAGAAATAAAATGATAAGATGTGATTTTTAAGGAGAAAATTGTTTTTTATTCTTTCAGGAGAGAATGAATTCTGCCTTCTCATGACCATATGTCTCACACTTGTGAGTAACCTCTTCCTCTCTTTGTCTTACCCCATATGTGTGTCAGTGCATGTGTTCATATACAATATATATTATGTGCATAAATACATATATAGGATGTATATGTGTGTACATACCCTCAGATAGGCATATATGTATGTGTATATATATATATAGACATGCATATCCCACACAAATATACATATACGTGTGTATATACATACATGTGTACACATATACACGTGTGTGTGTTTATTAATCATATTTCTTGATTTTAGAGCTTGGGCAGTGATATGTAAAATTTAGCAATTAATCATGAGTTAAAAAAGAAATCTTACTACTCTATCCCATTTCCCAAGGCTATGGAGATAATTCCTGAAATAGTTCACAAAACTAATTTTAACATCATGAATTTCAATCCATCCTGAATATGCTCATTTGAATGGATGACTAAATCATGCCACTTAATCAATAAAAATAAAGTAATATTGATACTAGACTCTTTCAATACTAAATTTATGGGACCCTCAAAGCAAGTTAGACTTTCCACCAAAGAATCAGTATGATGATATGGCAATTCAAAGACTAATGTTTAATATTTGAAATTCTTGGTGTCACAAAGAGTTGTTAAATATTTTTTCCTTGATGATTTATCCCCCAAATGAGCTTGCTAAACTTTTCCCACCACCTTTATAAATGGGTAAACTGGAGGCATTGATTTCCTCTACATTGGATTACACAGGCATTTTCTAGTGCTAGGCAAGCAAATAATAAGGAATGATCATTAGGGAAGGATGCAATACACAAAATGTATATGGTGGTATGAAGTGGTTTGGAAAATCAGGAGGGAATGAAATGCTGCATGGTGAAAGAGAATTTTATCTTTATTTTTAATTATTTTCTGTGCATACACTTAAGCAATACATTATGTTATTAACACTAATTTTAACACTAATTCAACATGTCCAACATGTCCAATTCTTGCTTTCATTAAAATATTCAGAGGCTAAAAATTAGAATTGGAATGAGAAATTTTATAGTTCCACATATATCAAAAATTGAAAGGATGATAAAGCAAATAAAATATGACTCCTTGCCTATGAAGGTATTCCATGTGGAGACAATCTACTGAAAAGACCTTGCAGTTATGCTACTAATTCTCAAACCTCATAGGGACTTTTATGATCGATCATAACCTACATCATCTTTCTGTTCTCCCTCCTTGACTCTCAAAAAGAGAGCATAAGAGGACAGAAACATTTTATATTTTTACATTATCAAAATGCTTAGCTTTCACTCATACAATAAATAATAACTAATATTTCCATAGCACTTTTCATACTATAAAGGACTTTACATATGCTATCTCCCATGTTATTCATAACAATCTTAAGAGGTAGATGGTATTATTATCCTCATTTTACAGTTGAAGAAACTAAGGCAGGTAAAGGATAAATGACATATCTCAGGTTATATAGCTCTCTGGTACATGATTTATACCCAGGTCTTCCTGATTCCAAATCTGAATTCTATTCACTATAGCACATAACTCCTTTTTATTCTATAAGAAATATGTTTTTAATGTAAAGAGTATGGAGACAATGATGAGTGAGTACAATATGAAAAAGAGCCTTTGATAAGCAAATCAGAGCAGTGATAATTTATAATAATGTTATCTAATTATTCTCCTTAGATAATACATTGTTTTTAGTCATTGAATGTTTTTTAGTCATTGAATCTTTGATTTGGAGGAGGAACTAGAGACCATATTGTTTCACTTATTTTCCTGATAAGAAAGAAAATCAAAGCTTAGAAAGTTTTGGATTTGGATTTTCTAAGTCCTATAAGATTATTTTGTTTTGATTGATAACAGGGACTTTATTATTTAGATCAAATAAGGGGTATGGCAGTGTGAGCACAAATCTACATGGAAGATTTGATTGCTAATTTATTATTGTAAACATTTACATCTCAGAAATAATTTAGCACAACAAATCAGTGTGTGATTTATAACTTCCTTGATTTTCTATGTTAAAATATAATAAATAAAATATTAATAATAAGATTATTATCTTTAACATTAAACTTTAATTTGTACTTTTTATTTTTCTTCCCAAATGGATCGGTAATTCAGTATTAATGAGCATAGCTTTGGTCTAACTTCTTAAATTTACGGCCTAAGATCCAGGATGCCTACATCTTGTCCTCTAGTTCACAGAGGTATGTAATGGAAGAGCTATTATTCATAATTCTTTCTATTTAATTTAGGTTATGTAGGCTAAGAGATTTAGGGCTAGACTGAACTTAAAAGGTCAAACCTTCATTTTATAGAAGATTTAACTAATCCTCAAGATGACTAAGAGAATTGCCCAATTCCTATAAATGGTAAGTGAAAAATCTAGGATTTTTTTTTTCTAAATTCAGGTCCAATACTATTTCTATTATGTCATTTTTTTAAACAATTGCTTTATTAACTTCTGGTTTACATCATTTATTTCCACCAGATTTTAAGTTGCAATTTTTTCCCCATTTTTTACCCTACCCACCAACCCAGAACAGCAGTCCCACAAGATATCCTCGCATCCAATCTGCTCTCTCCCATATCTTTTCCCATACCACCTTCGAATTTGCCATTAGGGCAAGGTGAATCTCTGCACCCCAATGCCTACACATCTTATCTCCCAACTACATTCAAAATATTATTAATAATAGTATTTATATACATTTGAAACATTTAATTTTTAAACTTTGAATTTCAGAAACATTCCCTTCCTCCCTTGTAACCCACTCCCTCTGGGAAGATAAGCAATTCAGTATGTGTTGTACATGTATAGCTATGCAAAACATTACCATAGTAGATATATTGTAAAACACTGCTTTCATTTCCCTCCCACCCTTCCCAGCCCCCACCTGTTCCATTCCCTACTTTGATACCGTCACTCTTCGAAAGTGGTTACTTCTAACCTCCCCTACAACAAGGGTGCCCTCTCCTCCATAATCTCCCTTCTAATCCCCCTTCCCCCTACTCTCTTGCAGGGTGAGATATCCCATTTAGTATGTATGTGATTTTCTCCCTGAGCCGAATGCCATGAGAATATGGTTTTGCCTTTTTGCCTTCCTGTTCTTCCCCTCTCCTGCAACTACTTCCCCTTGCCTCTTCTACATGAGATAGTTTACCTTGCCCTGTCTCTCCCCATATCCTCTTGCTACATTCATCTCTCACCTCTTAACTTCACCCCTAAAGTATCATCCCTTTGCACCAAATTCAATCTGTACCCTCTATCCATGTATACCTGTAAACATATATACTCACATTCACATATGTATTCATATGTCCATATACCCTTCTTCAATTATTTTCATAATGAGGAATGTTTCATCAGACACAGTTATTGTTTTTCCATGTGGGAATGTAAATAGTTCAACTTTGATAAGTTCCTTTTGATTTCTTTTCCCTGATTACCTTCTCAAGCATCTCTTGCTTCTTGTGTCTGAATGTCAAATTTTCTATTCAGCTCTGGTTTTTCCCTCAAGAATGCTTGAAAGTCCTCTATTCCAGTGAATGACCATATTTTCCCCTGAAACAAGATACTCAGTTTTGCTGGGTTGGTGATTCTTGGTTTCAGTCTCAGCTCCATGGCCCTCAGGAATATCATATTCCATGCCCTTCTATCTCTCAGTGTAGAAGCTGCCAGGTCCTGTGTATTCTGATTGGGTTTTCACAATATTGAAATTGTTTCTTCCTGGCTGCTTGTAGTATTTTCTCCTTAATCTGGGAATTCTGTATCCTGGCTATAATATTCCTGGGAGTTGTCTTTTTGAGGTCTTTTTCAGGAGGTGGTCTGTGGATTCTTTCGACCTCTATTTCCTACTCTGGGTGTAAAACATCAGGGTAATTTTCCTTGAGAATTTCTTGAAGGGTGATTTCTAGGTTCTTTCTTTGATCATGACTTTCATGTAATCCAATAATTTTTAAATTATCTCTCCTTTATCTATTTTCCAGGTCAGTGGTTTTTCTCATGAGATATTTCACATTGCCTTCTATTCTTTCATTTGTTTGGATCTGTTTAACAGCATCTTGATTTCTCATAAAGTCACTAGCTTTCATTTGCTCCAGTCTAATTCTGAAGGAATGAATCTCCTCAGTGAGCTTTTGAGATTTTTTTTTTTCCATCTGGCAAAGTAAACTTTTTAAGGCATTCTTCTCCTCATTGCCTTTTTGAGCCTCTTTTGCCATTTTAGTTATTCTATTTTTAAGGTGTAATTTTCCTCTGTCAGGCTGTTGACTGTCATTTCATACTTTTCTTACAACTTTCTAATTCCTCTTCCCAATTTTTCCTCCACTTCTCTTATCTGCTTCTTAAGGTCCTCTATGGCCTGTAGCCAGCTTCTATTTTCATTTGGGGCTTTTGGTGCAGGAGTTCTGACCTCACAGTCCTCCTCCTTTTCCATGCTTTGATCCTCTTGGCCCCAAAATAGAAGTCTAATGTTGCATTTTTTTTTATTTTGTTTCCTTGGCCTAGGCATGTTGCCACTTAATTACTTGACTTTTGGGCTTGTTGCCACAGTAGGACTCTTCTGCCAGACAGGGGAGCTTCTGTCCCGAATGTTGGGGTCTTCACAACTTCCACTTCTGGCAAGTTGGATGCCCACCCCAGACCTCCCCCCAGATTGCAATCCAGATCCAAGCAGATTAAGGTAAGAGTGATTAACCTCCAAGATTGATCACTGGATCTCTCTACAGTTCACAGGCCAGTAGCTGATGCTGCCACTGAAGCTGCAAAATGGTGAGTGTCTCCTCAGTGGTTTCTAGATGCCAGAGGAGGAAGCCAACGTCTTCCCCAAATACTGGTCCCAAAGTCCATAGGGCACTAACCTCTCTGTCCTAGTCATATCTGTGCTGATAATTCTGGAATCGCCACCGCTGCTGGTGTTCTGGGGTTTCTCCAGCCAGCTGCTGGCTGGGTCGCCCTGGGGCTAAAACCATGGCTCATGAGGGCCTGGGCTTGACTCCCAGAGCTTCGCGTTGTGCTGTGCTGGTCCTTCCTGCAGGGCTGGTGGGCAGTCTGCAGCAGGAGGTTAGCTTCTCTGTGTCTATCTGTGGGTGCTGGGGCTCCAGAAGTTGTTCAGAGTCCACCTTTTACATTGTTAGGAAGTGGTGTGGGGCAGAGCACCTTGGAAGTGCTGTTTCTGCTCTGCCATCTTGGCTCCACCCCTATTATGCCATTTTTTTTCTCCCAGTTTTAGTTTCTTTGACCTTCTATTAAGGTTGCTCTCAATTAATAAACTATAGTTTAAGAAATCGGTGTAGTATATTGGTTAATTAAAAATGAATAAATATGATATAAGCAATATGTATAGAATCATTGTATCTCATTCACACTGAATGCACATGATACCTGATAACTCAAAATTTTCCCTAAAAAGGGAGAATTGAGAACCCTTAGAGGCATAGAATTGTGTAATTAGGTTATGTGTTTAAAGAATATCTCCCCCTTTGACAAAAAATGTGTTTTCTTAAAGAAAAAAAAATTTTCCATAACTTTAATTCAAATCCATCTCAAAGGCATTGCTTAAATATTCATCTCATCTTGTTTCTTTCTGCTTCTGGATATATTTTCTTCTTTCCATTCTCTACTTGTGTACATTTTCCTCCTAATTTTATTTCAATATTCCTCCCCTTTGGCTGCTTAAAGTTATGAAACTAGTAAAAGTTTTTTTTTGTTTGTTTGTTTTTGTTTTTTTTAAGAGCAATACATATTGTTTATGTCAATATTCTCCCTATAATATTGAAATATTGATATACTTTTTAGTATTTTTTCCTGCCTATTCTAGGAGTGTTTTATCTATTCCAGAAAAATCTTTCTAAAACCAAGAAAAAGGAAATAATATATTATTCGTTTCCTGCACATTATGTGTAGATATTGAACTAGCATGAAAATGTATACATAAAAATATTTCATAAACAATGAATTACATATTCTTTAACATGTGTTCTTAAGTGAAGTTGGAAAAGTAGGCAGAATTTTTCTATCTACATTAATTGGGTAGAGTGGCTCCCTTAGCAGCAATATTCTGTTCTTATCTTCCATGGGTTACAGAGGGGAGCAATGATCATTAGCAAGTAAGAGATTAGTCTATCTTTCATAACACTAATTTTTATTTCTCTAGAACATTCGTGGTTGAAATTTAAAAGGAATACAATCCAAGGTAATTTTAAAAATAAGATAATTTTCTATTGTATCCCAAAATATACAACATAAAATCCCTTGCCCCTTTTCTTACTCTAATTTTGTAATTACCTTAGAGGTGCCCTTTGAATATTCCATTTCTCTTTAATTCAAATATATATGGCAGTGCCTTAAAACCATCTTTTACTAGAGTCCATACATAAATTATCTAATTTACTGTGTTATTTTTTGAGTCCTCAGAGAGGGTAGTTGGAAGATCATCACCTGCACAGGACAGGAAGCATCATAAAGTGGACAGGATCTTAGACTTTGTTTAGCATTTTATTTTTCCCCAATCATATGTACAAACAAATTTAACATTCATTTTTAAAACTTGGAGTTCCAAATTCTTTCCCTTCCCTTTCCCTTCTCTTTTGGAAGACAAGCAATTCAAAACACATATGTAGCCATGAGAAGCATATTTCTATATCAGCCATGCTTTGAAAGAAAATATGATAAAAAAGGTCAAAATTAAAGTTAAAATAACCATAATTTTATCAGTATTGAGATACCATCAGTTATTTCCTTGGAGATGTACAGCATTTTTCATCATAAGTCCTTCAGAGTTGTCTTGGATAATTGTATTGCTGAGAATAGCTAAGTCATTCATAGCTGATCATTGTAGAATATTGCTATTATTTGTAGAAAGTACAATTCACTTTGCATCAACTCATGTAATTCTTTCCAGATTTTTCTGAAAGCATCTTGTTTATCATTTATCATAGCACAATAATATCCTGTCATATTTATATACCACAATTTGTTCAGCCATTCCCCCAAAATATGGGTGCACCCTCTCCATTTTCAAATCCTACCATCAAAAAAAATAAAGAGCTGCTATAAGTACATAAAAGGATCTATAGATTTTGGGGGGTATTTTTTGGCCTCTTTTTCGATAGAAACCTAATAGTAGCACTGGTAGGTCAAAGGGTATTCACACTTTTATAACCCTTGGTCCTCTGGAATATCAGATACTTTAATGCAGAGTCTGCTAAGTCTTGAGTTATCTTGACTGTGCTTTAACAATACTTGATTTTATTTTTCTTTCTGACTGTTTGCAATATTCTCTCCTTGAAGAGGGAACTCTGGAATTTAGCTATAATATCCCTGGTGGTTTTGATTTTGAGATCCCTTTCAGGAGGTAATTGGTGGACATTTTCAATTTTTATATTTTAATTTTTTTAAATTTTTATTTTATTTAATTTATAATTTATGGAATGAAACAAGCATTTCCATAACATAGTATAATAAAAAAGATGATTGCACATGAAACTGCAAATAGATTATGTACAACTTGCTGTTCCCTTTAAATATATAATAAAGTTATCATGTGAATTTTGTTCCTTTTTTTCTCCTTCCCTCCCATAGAGATGGTTACCATTGGATACAAATAACTATACATACACATACACACAAACACATACAGATATATGTATGAAAATATATGTATGCATGTAAAATTATTCTATATGTGCATCTATCTATCAGTTCTTTCTCTGGATGCAGATACTGTCTTTATATGCCCTTTATAGTTAATTTGGGTATTTATAATAGTCAAAATGTCAAAATGACTTAGTCACTTAAAGTTGTTCTTTTTTTTTTTTTGGAGAGGGGAAAGCAAGGAAATTGGGGTTAAGTAAGGTCACACAGCTATTAAATGTGTCAAGGGTCTGAGGTCAAATTTGAACTTAGGTCCTCCTGCCTCCAGGGCCAGTGATTTATTCACTGCTCTACCGAGCTGCTCCTCAGTCATTCCTTTTTTATTTTTAAAAAAACATTGATTTTAAAAGGAAGATAAGCAGCTCAGTATATGCTGTACATGTGTAGTTATGCAAAACATTACCCTAGTAGATATATTGTAAAAGACTGATTATATTTCCTTCCCTCCCATCCCACCTTCCACCTTATGCACTCCCCATCTTGATCCTGTCCCTTTTCAAAAGTGGGTGCTTCCAACATCCCTCCCCCCCAGCCCACCCTCCCCTCCACCACCTTCCCCTATCCCACTCCCCCCAAACACCTGTGGGGTGTGACACCCTATATAGTATGCATGTCATTTGCTCCCTTGTCCAAATTCAATGAGAATAAGGTTTTGCCTTTTTGCCTTCCTGTTCTGCTCCTCCTCTGTAGCCACCTTCCCTTGCCTCCTCTACATGAGACAGTTCACCCCATTGACTCTCCTCATTCCCCCTCACCACATTACTCTCTCAACTCTTAACCTCACCTTTTAAGCATCATCCCTTTCTATTAAATTCGACCTGGGCCCTATATCTATGTATACCAGAAAACATATATACACACATTCACATATGTATTCATATGCCCATATACCCTTCTTCAATTATTTTCATACTGAGGAAAGTTTCATCAGTAGCAGTTATTGTTTTTTTTTTTCCCTGTAGGAATGTAAATAGTTCAAATTTGTTAAGTTCATAGTGATTTCTTTTCCCTGTTTACCTTCACAAGCATCTCTTCCTTCTTGTATCTCAATGTCAAATTTTCTATTCATCTCTGGTTTTTTCCTCAATAATGCTTGAAAGTCCTCTATTCCACTGAATGAACAAATTTTCCCCTGAAACATGATACTCAGTTTTGCTGGGTAGGTTTAATTTTTATTTTTAACCTCCAATTCTACAACATCAGGAAATTTTCACTTGATAATTTCTTTTAAATTTTTATTTAGTTTTTAGGTCTTATTATTCACTTCTTTAAGATTTTGAGTTTTAAATTTTCTTCACCTCAAGATGGCATGTAATCTAATGTAGACCATACATGTATAATCATATTAAATACATTTTTACATTATTCATGTTTTTAAAAAATCTGGAAATTCTGGATCCTGGCTATAAAATTCCTAGGAGTTTTCTTTATGGGATCTTTTTCAGGAGGTGATAGGTGGATTCTTTCAACCTCTATTTTGCCCTCTGGGTCTACAACATCAGGGCAATTTTCCTTGAGAATTTCTTGAAGGATGATTTCTAGGTTCTTTCTTTGATCATGGTTTCAGGTAGTCCAATAATTTTTAAATTATCTCTCCTCGCTCTATTTCCCAGGTCAGTTTTTTTTCCCATAACATGTTTCATATTGCCTTATATTCTTTCATTTGTTTGGATCTGCTTAATAGCATCTTGATTTCTCATAAAGTCACTAGCTTCCATTTGCTCCAGTCTAATTTTGAATGAATGATTCTCCTCTGAGCTTTTGATATTCTTTCTTCCATCTGGCAAATTAGGCTTTTTAAGACTTTCTTCTCCTCATTGCCTTTTTGAGCCTCTTTTGCCATTTGATTTAGTCTATATATATATATATTTTTTAAAGCAATTGGGGTTAAGTAACTTGCTGAAGGTTACACAGCTAGTCGTTATTTATGTGTGGGTGCTCATTTTCTGAGGCCGGATCTGATCTCGGGTCATCCCAACTCCGAGGCCAGCACTCTTACTCACTGCGCCACCTAGCTGCCCGACTTAGTCTATTTTTAAGGTGTTATTTTACACAGTCAGGCTGTTGACTGTCATTTCCTACTTTTCTTCCATCTTTCTCATTTCTCACCCCAATTTTTCCTCACCTTCTCTTATCTGCTTCTTAAGGTCCTCTATGGCCTGTAGCCAGCTTGTATTTTCATTTGGGGCTTTTGGTGCAGGACTTCTGACCTCCCAGTTCTCCTCCTGTTCCATGCCTCGATTCTCTTTGCCTTCAAAATAGGAGTCTTATGTTGAATTTTCTGTTTGTTTTGTTTCCTTTGCCTAGGCATGTTGCCACTCAATTACTTAACTTTTGGGCTTGTTGCCACAGTAGGACTCTGCCACCAGATAGGAGAGCTTCCATCCCAAATGCTGAGGTTTTCTCAGCTGCTGGAGGTATTAGTTGGGTGCCCTCTTTGAAGCCTCCACACTCTCTAGCAAGCTGGTCACACACCCTAAGACCTCTACCCCAGACTGCAATACAGTTCCAAGAAGGTGAATGCAAGAGTGATTACCTCCCCCCAGACTGGTCTCGAGTTTCACCTATAGTCCATAGGCCAGGAGCAAAAGCTGCCATGTGGCTGAGGCCATGCTGTAGTGTCTCAGCAGCTTCTTGCCCTGGGAGAAAAAGCCAGGCACTCCCAAATACTGGTCCCAAAGTCCATAGGGCACTGAGCTCGCCCTTTGCATTTGGCATCTATGTGTTGATAATTCTGGAAACACCAAAGCTGTTGATGTTCTGCTGTCCCTCTAGCGGGCTATTAGTCTGGCCACCCTGGGACTAAAACCTCTGACTCATGGGGGCCTGGGCTCAGCTCCCAGAGCGCTGAGCTGGCTGTTCCCTGCAAGGGCTGCCAGGCTGTCCTCAGTGGGAGGTTTGCTTGTCTGTGTCTTTTTGTGGGTTCTGTAGCTACAAAGTTTGTTAAGATTCCCCTTTTACATGGATTGGTAAAAGTGGAAGCTGGAGCTGCTGGGAAGTCCTGTTTCTACTTTGCCATCTTGGCCCATAAGGAACTTATTACAATTGAACTATTTTCATTGCTAAATGGAAAAGTTGAAAATTATAATTTGTGAAACTTTTCTCAGTATAAGGATAGTTGAACGGAATATATATATATACATATCTATGTGTGTATGTATGTATGTATGTGTGAATGGGGGTGTGTATATAAATATATATATGTGAGTGTGTGCATATGTATGTACATGTATATATAGACAGAGGGCACAGGATGAGTTGAATATGTAAAAAATCTTTAAGAGGTTGAGAGGAATATATTTTGAGAAGGAGAAAGGGAGAGATAGATTAGGGTAAATTATCTCATATAAGAAAGGCAAGAGGGGCAGCTAGGTGGCGCAGTGAGTAGAGCTTCAGCCCTGGAGTCAGAAGGACCTGAGTTTGGATACAGGCTCAGACACTTAACACACACACAAACAAAAACCTAGCCATGTGACCTTGGGCAAGTTACTTAACCCCATTTGCCCTCAAAAGAAAAGAAAAGAAAAGAAAAGAAAAGAAAGGCAAAAAAACACTGTTACAATGGAGGGGGTGAACCAGAATGTGAAAGGGAATGGCTCAACCTTACTCTTATTGAATTTTGCTTTAGAATGGAATAACATATACATTCAATTGGGTATCTTAGCCTACAGAAATGCAGGGTTGAAGGGGATAAAAAGGGGGGAGGGTTGATAGAGTGGTGGGCATATTGCAGTAGAGGGTAGTTAGAAGCAAATTATTTTGAAAAGGGACAGTGTCAAAGTAGAAAATAGAATAATTGGGGGTCAGGGTAGGATGGAGGGAAATATAATTAATTTTTCAAAATAAAACTACTATGGAAATATTTTGCATAACTACACATGTACAACCTATTTTAAATTGCTTGTCTTCCCAGTGGGGGTTTGAGAGGAGGGAAGAAGGGAAAGACTCTGGAACTCAAAGTTTCAAAAACACGTTTACAAAAAACTTTTTGTTTATTTTTACATGCAACTTGGAAATAAGATATACAGGCACTGAGGTATAGATATCCATCTTGCCCAACTAGATAGTTGGGGATGGGTGATGAGGGAGGATATAAGAGAGAACAGATTGGGGGAATGGGTATTAAGTCAGTTTGCTATTTTTGGGGTCGGGTAGAGAAAAGGTGTGGAGAAAATTTTGTAACTCAAAATCTTGTGGAAATTAATGTTGAAAACTAAAAATAAATAAATAAATTAGAAAAAAGAAAAGAAAAGCAAAATGAAAAAGAAAATAGAGCTCCAGGATATCAAAGGAAATAAAGGAAAGAAATGCGAGGGAAGATGACCTAGCTATACCAGGCCTTAAATTGAATTATAAAGCAGTAATCATAAAAACTGCTTGGTCCTGGCTAGGAAATAGAATGGTGGATCAGTTAAATAGTCTAGGTACACAAGACACAGTAACTAATATGACAGAATCTAGACATACACCAACATTTCATACATATACCAAGATAAGTTCAAAATGGGTACATTATGTAGACACTACTGGAGAGGTTATAAACAAATTGAGAGTGAAAAGAAGAGGTTTCCTGTCATAAAGGACAAATTTATGACCAAACAAGAGATAAAGAACAGTATTAAATGCAAAATGGATAATTCTGATTACATCAAATTAAAAAGGTTTTGCACAAGCAAAGGCAATACAACCAGGATTAGAAAGGAAGCAGAAAGCTGGAAAACATGTTTTAAAGAAAATAACTCTGATAAGGGCCTTATTTACAAAATATGTAGAGAACTGAATGATATTTATAATATCACAAGACATTCCACAATTGATAAATGGTCAAAGGACATGAACCAGCAGTTTCTGAATTAAGAAATCTAAACCATCTATAGTCAAACAAAAAAAATTCTCTAAATCACTGTTGATTAGAGAAATGAAAATCAAAACTACTCTAAGGGATCACCACACACCCATCAGATTAACTAACATGAGAAACCAGAAAATGACAAATGTTGGAGATGTTAAAAATTGGAACCTAATTCATTGTGATGGAGTTGTGAACAGGTTCAACAATTCTGGAGAGCAATTTGGTAATAGGTCCAAAGGGCTATAAAATGTGCATACTCTTTGACCCTGCAATATCACTTCTAGCACTGAATGAAATGAGCAGAACCAGGAGAATATTGTACATAGTAACGGCCACATTTAGCGATGACTGAGCTTGATAGACTTAGCTCTTCTCGGCAAAGCAAAGATCTAAGACAACTCCAAAACACTCGTGATGGAAAATGCTATTCACATCCAGAGAAAGTCCTTTAGAGTTTGAATGCAGATGGAAGCATACTATTTGTTCTCTTCTTTAGTTTTTTTTTTGTTTTTTTTTCCCATTATTACTTCCATTAGTTCTAATTCTTTTTTACATTATGACTAATGTGAAAATATGTTTAATATGGAGGTATAAGTTAAGCCTGTATCAGATTGCACACCATCCTGGGGAAGGGGAAAGAAAGATTGGGAAAAAAATTCAAAACTCAAAATCTTATGGAAGTGAATGTCTAAAACCAGAAATAAATAAATTACATTAAAAAAAGAAATGAATATCAGGTGGACTTCAGAAAAACCTGGAAATACATGAAAAATTTTTAAGGAATTGAAAAGAATCAGAAGAATATTGTACAAAGTAATGGCCACATTGTGTAATGACCAACTTTGAGAGACTATGCCCTTCTCAGCAACAAAAGAATCTAATGCAACTCCAAGAGACTCATGATGAAAATGCTATCCACATCCAGTGGAGGTGGGGGGAATTATTGATTCTGAATGCAGTTTGAAGCATACTCTTTTTTCTTTCTATCTCTTTTCTGTGTGTTTGTTTATTCTTTCTCATGTTTTTTATTCTAATTCTACTTTAGAAAATGACTAATGTGGAAATATGTTTCATATGATTGTACATGTGCAGCCTATTTCAGTTACATGCTATCTTTGGGAGGAGGGAATGAAGGGAGGGGGAGAAAATTTGGAACTTCAGATCATACAGAAGTAAATATTGAAAATAAAGAACAAATAAAGAAAAACAAATTAAGAAGTTCCTCACCTTCTTCTTAGATGTAATAGGTAAACTATTCCTTGCTCTTCTAATTTGATTAACACTTTTTATCTAAATCATGTACATCATGTACACATTTTCACCTTGTCTTGGCATAGGGTATGAGATTTTCATTTATGTCTAGTTTCTGCCATACTCTTTCTCAATTTTACTATAACAGTATTTGTCAAATGGTGTCTTCATATTGGAGAAACTTTTGTCCTAGGATGGATTAACCAGTAGATTACTATAGTCATTTATTACTGTATCTTGTGTACCTAATGTCTTCCACTGATCCACCACTCTATTTTATAGTCAGTACCAAATAGTTTAGGTGATTGATGTTTTATAATGTAGTTTTAGACACAGTTTGGCTAGGTAACCTTCCTTTGCATTCTTTCCCATTAATTTCTTTGATGTATTTTACCTTTTGGTTTTTCAGATGAATTTAATAATATTTTTCTAGCTCTAAAATATTTTTGGCAGTTCGTTTGGTATGGAACTGAATAAATAAATAATTTGGATTGAATGGTCATTTTCATTATATTATATGGTTAATATTTTTTCCAACTGTTTAGATCTTCCTTTACTTGTGTGAACAGTGTTTTGTAGTTTTGTTCATATAGTTCCTTGGTTTCCCTTGGCAAGTAGATTCATAAATATTTTATGTTATCTATTTTTATAAAAATATAGAGTACTTCCACTTCCCCAACTCATGTAAAATGTCACTCTGAAGAAACTTTGGAACTATAGAAACCACAAAATGACACAGAGAAGCTAACTTTCCTCTGAGGACATCCAAGCAGGCCAGCAGAGAGGGGCCGGAACAGTGCCCTGGGAGTTGACCCCAGTGGGAGCCGGAGGTTTTAGCCTCAGGTCAGGCCTGAAAAGCCAATGGCTGGAGGGACTTCAGATCAACAGCAGCTGTGGTGGTTTCCAGAGTTATCAACACATAGATGCTAAGAACAAAGTGAGAAGTCAGTACAGTGTGGACTTTGGGATACAAAAGTTTGGGAGTGTAGTTGGCCTTTGAGACCATGAGAAGTTGCAGTGGCCCTGAAGCCACAGCCACATGGCTGCTTCAGCACCTGGCATTCAGATTGTAGGGGGACCAAGCAACCAATATGAGGGGTAATTTTGCTTGTTTTAACTTCCTTGGATCTGGATTGCAGTCTAGGGTAGAGCTTCTGGGATGTGTGACCAGCATGCCAGAATGTGTGGAGGCTTCAGAGATGGCACCCGATTTATACCTTCGGCAGCTGAGAAAACCCCAGCATTTGGGACAAAGCTCTCCTATCTGGTAGCAGAGTCCTACTGTGTCAAAAAGCCCAAAAGTCAAGTAATTGAGTGGCAACAAGAGGACACAAAGGAAGCAAAGCGACAGAGCAGCCCAACTTTACACTCATATTTTAGGGACAAAAAAGATCAAAGCGTGGAATAGGAGGAAGACAGTGAAGTCAGACCTCCTGAACCAAAAGCTTCCAAGAAAAATATGAGCTGGTAAAAGGCCATAGAGGACCTTAAGAAGGATTCTGAAAACCAAATAAGAGAAGTGGAGGAAAAATTGGGAAGAAAAATGGGAACTATGCAAGAAAATTATGAGATGAGAGTCAGCAACCTTATTGAAGAAACTAACACTTTAAAAATAGACTAACTCAGATGGCAAAAGAGGCTCAAAAAGCCAATAAGGAGAAGAATGCCTTAAAAATTCAAATTGGCCAGATGGAAAAAGCATCTCAAAAGCTCACTGAAGAGAATAATTCCTTCAGAAGTAGACTGCAGGGGCGGCTAGGTGGCGCAGTGAGTAAGAGCACAGGCCTCGGAGTTGGGATGACCTGGGATCGAAACCGGCCTCAGAAAATGAGCACCCACACATAAATCATGACTAGCTTTGTAACCTTGAGCAAGTTACTTAACCCCAACTGCTTTAAAAAAAGTAGACTGCAGAAAATGGAAGCTAGTGATTTTATGAGAAATCAAGACACTATAAAACAGTTTCAAACAATTGAAAAGTAGAAGGCAATGTGTAATATCTCATTGGGAAAACCACTGACCTGGAAAATAGATCCATGAGAGATAAATTAAAAATTATTTGACTACCTGAAAGCCAGGATCAAAAAAGGACCTAGAAATCATCCTTCAAGAAATTCTCAAGGAAAATTGCCCTAATGTTTTAGAACCAGAGGGCAAAATGGAAGTTGAAAGAATCCACCAATCACCTCCTGAAAAATATCCCAAAAAGAAAACTACTAGGAATATTATAGCCAGGTTCCAGAATCCAGAGATCAAGGAGAAAATATTACAAGCAGCCAGGAAGAAACAATTTTAATATTGTGGAAACATATTCAGGATAACACAGGATCTCGCAACTTCAACATTGAAGGATCGAAGGGCTTGTAATATAATATTCTGAAGGTCAAAGGAGATGGGATTAAAATCAGGAATCACCTACCCAGCAAAACTGAGTATCATATTTTAGGGGAAAATATGGTCATTCAGTGGAATAGAGGACTTTCAAGCATTCTTGATGAAAAACACAGAGTTTAATAGAAAATTTGACATTCAGATACAAGAAGCAAGAGAAGTATGAGAAGGTAAATAGGGAAAAGAAATCATAAGAAATTTATCAAAGTTGAACTCTTTATCTCCCTACATGGAAAAATGATAATTGTAACTGATGAAACTTTTCTCAGTAAGGGAATATTTGTAGTGAATGGAAATATATGTTTGTGTGTGTATGTATATGTGTGTGTGTGTGTGTGTGCATATATATAAATATATGTATACACACATACATACATATGTCTATATAGGAAGGTATGTGGGCATATGGATACATATGTGAATGTGTGCATATCTGTGTACAGCTATATATATAGATAGAGGGCACAGGACCAATTTAATAGGAAAGGATGATACTTAAAAGGTGAAATTAAGAGGTGAGAGAAGAATATAATGAGAGGAGATGGAGAGAGACAGAATGGGGTAAACTATCTCATATTTAAGAGGCAAGGGAAAATGGATACAATGGAGGGGAAGAACAGGAAGACATAAAAGAATGGCCCAGGAGTCAGGAGGACCTGAGTTCAAATCTGTCCACAGACAATTGGCACACTTAGTAGCCATGTGACTTTTGGCAAGTCACTTAACCGCAATTGCCTTCCAAAAAGCAATAATAATTATAATAATACTTGAAAGCCATAGTCAAAGAAAGATGCTAGGCATCATCTTTCAAGAAATTATCAGGGAAGACTGCCCTCATATTCTAGGATCAGAAAGTAATATAGAAATGTAAAGAATCCACTAGCCACCTGCTAAAAACCTTTCAAAATGAAAACTCCCAGAAATATTATAGCCAAATTCCATAGCTCCCAAATCAAGGATAAAATGCTGCAAGAAGTCAGAAACATTTACTTCAAATTTCATTGAGCCATAGTCAGGATAACATATGATTTAGTAGCTTCTACCTTAAAGAATCAGATGCCTTGGAATGTGATATTCTGGAGGGCAAAAGTGCTATGATTGCAACCAAGAGTCACCTACCGAACAAAGGTAAATGTAATTCATCACTGGTAAATAAGGGCATTTCCAATGAAGAGACCAGAGCTGAATAGAAATCTTGACTACCAAATATAAAAGTGAGAGAAGCATAAAATGGTAAACTGGAAAGAGAAGTCATAAGTTATTCAATAAAGTTAAACAGTTTACCTACCTAAAGGGGAAAATAGTACTTGTAACTCCTAAAACATTCTTCTTATTATGTGCTGATTTGATTGGACAACACACAGGAAAAAAAATTAGGTGATGAGAAGGTGGGATTCTATGAGAGAAGGATGGATAGAGAGAAATGAAAGAAGAGGGGGGAAGCATAAGATAAGGGAAAGAAGAGAGGTATAATTGGAGGAAGACAGAGGTCAGAAAAAACAAACAATTTTGAGGAGGGTCAATGGGAAAGGAGAAAAAGAATAATAAAAAGGGAGAAAGAAGCATAGAGTGAAATGAAAAACTAGCAATTATAACTGTGAATGTGAATGGGAGGAACTCACCCATAAAACAGAAGCAGATTACAGAGTACATTTAAAAACCAAACATAATCCTAAAATATGTTGTTTACAAGAAACATGTTGGAAACAGAGAAACAGAAATAATAAATGTAAGGAGATGGAGCAGAATCTATTATACTTTAGCTGAAGTAAAAAAAAAATATGGGTAACAATCATGATTTCAGACAAAACAAAAGCAATAAGCAAGAAAACTACATTTTTCTAAAAGGCACCATAGACAACGAAGTAAAACTAATAGATAAATGGATATGCACCAAATGGTATGGCAGTCAAGTACTTAAAGGAAAAGTAAAATTAGTTACAGGAATAAATAGAGAGTAAAACTATACTAGCAGGGGACCTCATCTTTCCACTCTCTGAATTAGATTAACATAATGAAAAAAATAAACAAGAAAGGAGATGAATAAACCTTTGGAATAGTTTGATATGATAGAACTTTGGAGTTAATTGAATGAGAATAGAAAGATTTTACCCCCAACATGTCACCTACACAAAATAGGGTGGGGCAAAAAACATCAAACTCAAATGCGTAAAAGCAGAAATATAACATGCATGTTTCAGATCATCATGTAACAAAAATTACTTTTTGTAAAGTATCATGAAAACATAGATTAAAATTAATTTGTAATTAAATTATCTAATTCCAAAGAATGAGTGGGTCAAAGAAAAATATGAGATAGAAGCAACAAAATAACTTATTAGGTAAATTATATCTCTAAATGCTTAAATCAGTAAAACAGAAGAGCACATCAATGAATTCACCATGCAACTAAAATGTAAAAAATATAAATTAATCATTTCTAATGAAATGTGAAATTCAGAATTCTGAAAATCAAAGGAGCAACTAATAAAATTGAAAGAAAGCCATTGAACTGACATCAAAGTAGGAGGTGGTTTTATTAAAAAAATTTAAAATAGACAAAACATTAAGTTTATCCTACTCTTTCTCTTCTTTCACCCTAACTTCAAAAGTGCTTTGCTTCTAACTACTGCTTCTCCCAATCTGTTCTAGCCTATACCAGCCCCTCTCCCCACCAACTTCTCTTATCCCCCTCCCCTCTTAATTCGTTGTAGGGTAAAACGAATTTCTATACACAATTTATTATGTAGTTTATTCCCTCTTTGTTCCAATTCTGATGAGAGTTAAGTTACAAATGACCCTCTTCCTCTTGGCCTTCTCTAGGTGCTCATACTTTCAAAAAAAAAAAAAAACAAAGGTAAAATTATTTTTACATATAATTGGAAAAAATAATTTAAAAGGAAAATGCTGACACAAAATCCATTTGGAAAGATTCATTTCTCTTTCAGTACACAGCAATAGATTTTTTTTTTAAGAAGAAGATCTTAAACACTTGAGACCTCTCAGTTTGGGTATAAGGATTAGACCACTGTTTACACTAAGTCCTAGAAGGGATCTTTATCTACCAAAGCACATCAAGAGAAGTGACATTCCAGGATCAATCAGGTAATATGGGTCAGAAGTAGCGCTCTAAGCTTTCATTTTAAAATTCAATATTTTTATACCTTTTTAATTTGTGTCACAGATGTTGCTGTGTAGTCCCCATACAACATATTATGAAAATAGTGATCTTTAAATTCCCATTCTCAGTATAATTATTAGAATTTGCAGGGGTAGGTTGACCACTATGATAATCATAGAGGGCTCTCCATGTTACTCAGTGTATTCTGTTATTAAGTTAACTATAAGAAACAATCAAGTACAGTATTCTTTTGCAAGTAATAGCTTTTCATGTCTATGATTCCTGAGGGTATTGAATGGATGTCAGGATTGAGCTATTGTGACTATTTAGATCTAAGTAATTGAAATAATATTTACTGAGCTTGGATAGGTAAAGTTAAACTTTTTAAATGCCAATTTTTCCTAACCAATCTATTTCTGTAATTTCATCCCCATTAAATCACTAAAAACTATCTTAGTGATTCAAAAAAGGCAGCAGGTCTCATTTGGAAAAGTAGAGAGTCAGGAACTTCAAGGAAACTAGGGGGGAAAGATGTGAAAGAGCTATATTCAGATGTAACAGACCTTTAACCATATGATAAGGTGAAAACAGTATTGAAGTGTAAAATGCATAATTTAAATAATTTCCTTTATAAATAAATCCTATGTAACTAAGCATGGAGTTAATGTTGAAAAGAGTGGGGGGAAAGCTCTCATAGACAATATCCCAGACAGAACGTCATGAGACCAGAATACTATTGTGCTGTGGAAAAAGAGAAGTTAGTGGATTTAGAAAAAATGTTGGAAGGCCTGGAAGTATGAAGCAAAATGCTACCAAACTACACAGAAACATGTGATAAGTAGAAATAAGCATAATATGGTCTTACCTATATGTGTTTGTGTGTATATATATACACGTAAGTGTGCATGTATGTGGATATCTGTGTATATATACACATGTACATATTTACACACATATGTGTACACACACATAGATAGATAGATAGATAGATAGATAGATAGATAGATAGATAGATAGATACAATCACAATTATTATACCATTTTGGGGGTGAGGAAGGGGAAAATAAAATTTTTATTCCTTTACCCTTTTTATTTTGAAAATTTTTAAAAGAAATTAAAATATATTGAAAAAAGTGGCTGAGGTATTGAAATCATCAAATATAAAAAAATGAGCAACACCCCCCCCCAAAAAAAAAATTGTCTGCCCATTCAGCTTACTGGACCATATTTCAGTCAGTGTCCCTGACTATCAAATTTTTATTGCTAGCAAAATTTGAAGTTTTGCCCATAAAAATATGATATCATATGTGTGTATACATAGAAAATGTATATATGTAAGTTATGTCATGAAACTAACTTAGTAGTGAAGACCAATATCATGAAACAATATTTAGGGAATGTTCTGAATGTACACTAGATTTCATACACACATATATGTGTGTCTATTAATGTGTCAGTAACTTGTGTAACATTTAGAAGTCTCAACAAGCACAAATCCACACATATGTACAAACATCCTCCGGTACTAATATACTCACATATATAGATATATGTGTACATGTATACATATAAATAAACATATGACCACATACATACATATGCATTTTAAATCCAGTCTACATTAACACTATTACCTGTAGATTGATTCATAATATGTGTATTCACTATTGATTTAATAACATTAAGACTCATCAATTACTTCAGAGAAATATTAGAAACTGTCATGTTCCAGAATCCCATTCCATAATGAGATGGATAACATACCATATACTTCAATCAAGCCTACTTTCAGATGTAAGTGGTGTTTCAGATTCTTCTTTTTTCATTTATTCACATATTTTTATTTTCCCTCATTTATGCACATAATGATCATCATTATGTTGGAGAAAACAAGAAACACCTATCACTTCTGGTGACTATATTTAGGTTCTAAATCCAGAATAAATGAGACAGGGTGAAATGTAATAGGTACTATGTGGATTAAGAAATTGTTGAAGGACTGTGGTTTGGTTTAATTAAATGATGCTTTTTAAATAATGAATAATGGCTGGATTTGACTTTATGATTGTTTTGACCATGCTGATCCATATTTTATCATAGTCCAAGTATCTATTTAGGAGGTGCCGTAGACAACCTAATCAAAAATGGGGATTTGGATGCCTAGTTCGTCAACTAGAAATTTAGGTTGAAGAAAATTCAAGAGAAGACTGATAAAAAGATAGCTTTTATGGATAAGGAGACCGTGATTTCCCAAAAGTCATAAAAAAATAGCTCCAAGGGAAAAATGTGAATTTTGAAAGATTGACCAATCTCATGACTCTGTATCTTTCCATTGTGGGGAGTAAGAAGGTATATCCACTGCTTCTCAAATTCTGTAGCCAAAGAGACCAATGTAAGATAGGCACAACTAAATTGAAAGCTATGCTATAGAGCACATAAGAATGGTCATGTTGAGGGGATTGGCATGAGGAAAACAGTAACCATTCCAGGTCTGGGTTTGGGCCTTCAGAGCTAATAATTTCAGATAATATTTAGGAATGTTAATCTAGTAAATAACTTTGGCAACTGAATTAATGTGTTAAGAAGCCAAAACTAATACCAAACAAAAACAGATGCTGAAAACAATAACAACAAAAATTTGGCCAAACATAATTAGCCAGTAAACAAAAAAGATAGCTAAGGAAGAGTAAGTCTTAACTTGACATGCAACAGCATAATTAATTACTAAGGTATCTGTAACTTGTGTAAGACTTAGGAGTCTCACCAGGCACACATGCACACATATACACAAACGTCCATCTAATCCTACTCATTGAAGTTTAACCTAATTTGTGGTTCAGCATCTACTTAAAATCAAATCTCTGGGGACACAACTATGCTTACTTTTAGAAGGTCAGATGCTATAGTAATTCAAAATTAAGTATATCAACTAATAAATCAGCAAAAACAGATGGCAGGTACTAATAAGTAAAAATAACTACTAGTGATTTATCAAAAAAAAAAAAAAACAGGGAGTAACAAAAGAGTACAGGGTATCATGTTCCATAACTTTTGAACCAGATATGAAAATGGCATATTTATAAATGACATATAACATTATTAAATTTTATATGCATTATTAGTATCAACTTTTACTATGTGCAATGTCAGTCTTCATTTTTCACCTGGCTGCTCTGCTTTAAAATTCATTAATCAAACCTCCAGTAGTCTCATTATCCTGAAAGATCAAAACTGAATTGGCACTTGAATCTCATCAGCACTATCTGTCCCAAGACAATCTTCTGAATAAAGGGTAGAGCTAAAGTTCCTAAAAAATTCCACTTAAGGATGGCCAGCTGTTCATTCATCTCTTTGTTTCATTTGCAGCTACACTTCTCGAACTTCATAGTTCCCTGAAACCCAGGATAAGAATTTCCCCCCTTGACATTTTTAAATCTTTTGTGCGTTATTTTCTTCTGTTAGATTGTAAACTCTTTAGGGCAGGAACTGTTTTTTCTCTTTTTCATATTTATATCTCCAGGTTTACCAGGGTATATAGTACATAGTACATAAAAGGTTTGTGTTTATTGACAGTGTATTGACTATTTTTTCAGGGAAAATCTATTTAAATCATCACTTTCATGAAATAATAACAAAGAATTTTTACTCATTTAAAATAGTACATCTCAACTAGTCCCTATTTGGTTAAGATGGGATGTAAATTATGTTTAGGGCAGACTAGTGCCTGTGATGGGAGGGCTGCTGAGCCCTTTTCAGGACTTTCTTAAACTTTTGGTGTCCACCTAATTCACCCAGCTCTCACCTATGGTCCCAAGAAGACACACTCCAATAAATTGTTTCAGCAAATGGGCTAAACCGGGTTGAGGATAACTGAAGGGTAACTACTCCAACCCATGAAAACTTACCCTGGTGGAGTGAGTGGATGAACAGTTTGCTCTAATAGCATGAACATAGCTAAAGGAGGTACAGATGAGCACTTAGAAATTGCTCAGACATCAAAGACCCTAAGGTCATCCACTGCATCCCAAGCCGTTCTGAGGTTTTTCTAGCCACTGGACTTTGAATTGTATGGAAGAGACAATGTAATCTATGACTTTTCACAGCTCTGCCTCACTTGAATCCAATTTATGCATAAATCAAAATTCATTGCTGATAGTATTTTACCATTTTACCTACCTCAAAGTCTTGTGGTGACAGGCAAGTGATGAAGCATAAGGTTGAATCCACTTTGAGTTGCAATCACAACCATGTCTCTGCCATATGGTCATCTTCTCATTTAGACAGAAGCAGCAGTAGGATTCAGTAGACCCTTAGGTTTCTGAGCAGACTTTCTGAAGGGCAAAATTGCTCACTTCTGGGAATGAGAAAAGGGGCTAGAAAAGGCCCTAAATATTTTCTGCTTCACCCAACCTCGGTTTGCTTATGACAGCAGGCTAAAATCCCAGTCTGAAATTGAGATATACATATAGGATTGTACAAAAATTTGTATGAAGATGATTCTACTCACCATTGCTATATGGAATGAGTTCATATGTATGTACAACCTGTAACCCTCTAGACCCAAAAGATGAACATCTCTTGTTGTGAGAGAGAACTTGGGAGATATCACTTCCATATAGCAGCCATAAGTTAAACAAGGCTGGAAAATGAAGGACAGTTTAACAGACTCAGAGCTGAGTGCACTTTTTTTTTCCTGGAGTGACTGCAGTGATAGGGAGCACTGTGAAGTTGGCATAGGTTTTGTAATCAAATCTAATCTAGTCAACAAGTGTGCATGCCTACCAAAAGGATTGAATGACAGTCTTTTGATATTGCCACTTTCAGGAAAGCCCTACACCATTATCATAACGATATATGTATGTTCCAAACGTGACAAACCCTGAGGAAGGCAAAGAAAAAAATTTATGAAGGCCTAGAGACCCTCAAGATCAATGTGCTGAACTTTTTACCATTTCCAGAAGAGGGGAGGGAAGGAGTAAAGAAAATTTTGGAAATCAAAATCTTGTAAAAATGAATGCTAAAATATTTCTGTATGTGTAATAATGAAATACTTAAAACAAGAGGACAAGCTTATAATTCTAGGGGGACTTTAATGCAAGGATACTATGCAGACTATCAGATATGGTAGACTCCTTGGGAGGAATGGAATGAGAACCAGCAACAGCAGTAATCACTTACTTTTGAAAATTTGTGTATCTCATGAGTTCTAGTCATCATGATTCTTCCATTTACCTAAATGCAATAAAATTTCCTGGAAGCACCCTTTTAGCAAATGCTGACATTTAATAGATTATGTCATAGTAAGGAGAAGAGACAAATGGGATATGAGATTAATGAAGGTGATGTGTGGTACAGAGTTCTGCACTGATCATAGACTAATTTTTTCCAGGCTAAATATTTGAAGTCAACAAAAGTAGTGGCTCCAAGGCAAGATGACTACCACAAGGCTTAATGAAAAGAGATTAGAGCACTTCATTGAATGAAAACAGTTACTTGGTAATTTGGAATGGAAAAAGAGCCAACAGAGTTGGCAACAGTTGAGTAGAAAAGTAGTAAGCAGCTTTCAGAGATATGATATTGAAAGATGTGTTTATTCACCAGGGCTAGAGCATTGGTAAACATCAAGATTGGTTTGATGAAAACTTTGTGGAAATTAAGAAACTACTAAAAGAAAAATGAGATAAAAATATAAATATATTGTATATTTTATAAATATTATATTTAGTAATATATTATATGTAATACATGCATTATATAAATTATATATTTCATATATAGTTTATGAATATAAGTAATATAAATATACATTATATATAAATTAAAAAGATAAACTCCACAGGGTTTAACAGCAGGGAAGTTCATCCATCTTCTAAGAATGAAGTGTTTAACTCCATGAAAAGCAAAGTTCAAGTGACGTTTAGAGAGTTGCAACATGCTTGGCTCAGTAAGAAGAGAGATTAAATCCAATTTTATCATGATAATTAACAATCCACAGAATTTTTCTAATGCTTTGAATGCTATTTATGGGCCAAAGTCTTATGGTGCATCTCAACTTCTCAGTACAGATGGAGCCACATTGATCGGTGATAAGGCCAGGATCCTGGATGGATGGACTAAACACTTGCTTACTGTTCTCAACAGACCATGATCAAGCAATGCTGAATCCAATGATTGTTTATGTCACGTTGAAATCATTTCCCTCAAGTCAAAATTTTAATTGAAGAAAAATGTTTTGCATGCCATACAGTTCATCTCATTTGAAAATTTTCCTGGTGCTGCTTATATTACATTTATGATTTGCAGAGTAGAGGGTCCACTGATCATACAAAAGCTGACTGAAATTTTCTGGTTTTTATAGCAAGAAGAAGTTATCACCAAGGAGTTGAAAGATGCTTCCATTCTCCACATATGGAAAAGTAAGGGAAATTGATTGTCTTGTTATATTCACAGAGGGTTTCCTCTCTTATTCACTGCTGGCACAATCTTTGTGAGAATCCTCCTTTATAGGGTAATCCTTCACTTTGAATGTGGTCATCTACATGAAAGTCAACATGGCTTCAGAAAGGGGCAAGGAAAGGTTGACATGGTGTTTATTGCCCAATAACTCCGGGAGAAATGGCACGAGAAAAACAGATTTGTTCAAAACATTTTGGTGATCTTATCAAGCCCTTTGATAATGTCAGTCACTAACTCTTGTGGAAAATTATGCAAAATCTGGGTGCCTAGAGAAGTTCATCAAGATTGTATATCAGTTTCCTGTTTATACAGGTTGTGGATAATGCACAATGCTCTTGTAATTTCCCAGTCATAAAAGGGGTAAAATAGGGTTGTGTTCTTGCCTCCGTGCTTTTTAGTTTGATGTTTTCACAATGTTTTATAATGCCTTTGCCAAGTATGAAAATGGCAGCAAGGAAAACTATCACACATCAGTTATTTAACTTGAAACAGCTACAAGCCAATACAAAAGTGGAAGGAGACCTGGTACAAGATTTTTTGTTTGCAGATTATTGTGCATTCAATGTAGCTTCTGAAACTGAGATGCAACAAAATTTCAACTGATTATGTGCTGTTGTACTTTTTGGCTTAACAATCAACAATAAGAAAATAGAGCTTCTCTGCCAGCCATCATCACACTATTTGCATGTGGAACCATAATTTATAGCAAATGGAGACATTTTGAATACTATGAATAAGTGCACTTACCTTGACAATATACTTTCCAGGGATATACACACAGATGATGATGTTGAAGCATGAATGCCTCAGTGATGTCTCAGTGTTTGGGAGACAGCAAAGGAAAATGTGGGAGACAAAAGGTATTAGACTGAAGGTACCAGACTGAAGGTTTACAGAGGTGTTATCCTGACCTCATTGTTCTATACCATTGTTATATATATATATATATATATATATATATATATACACACACACACACACATATATACATATATATGTATAGTATATATGTATATACACACATATACATATATGTGTGTGTATGTATATATATGTAATATATGTATATGTAAATACCATATATATTATGTAAGTACCATGCCAGCAAAGTGAATTACATCCATTTGAATTGTATTAGGAGTATTCTGAAGATCTCCTGACAACATAAGATTCCAGACACTGACTTTCTTTCTCAGCTAAATTGTAAGCATTCAAACTATACTGCACAGAGTGCCACTCTGATGGGCTGACCACATTGCTCGAATACCAAATGTATGTTTACCTATAAAACTAATTTACAAAGAAATCACATAAGGTAAGTGCTTGGATGGAATTCAGAAGGAGCAATATAAGAACTTTGTAATTGATTGCATGACAAGGAAACACCGCTGAAGAACCACTCAGGATGAAGTGCCCCAATCAAAGGAAACTGTGCTCTATGAGCAAAGCAGAATTGTAGTAGCTTGGATGGAGCATGAGATGTGCAAATTTAAAGATATCTCCACTCTAAATGTTCATGTGGACTTTTTGATCTTGACCTGTTGTAGAGGCTTCTCAGTGTGTGTTGGTCTGATAAACCACAACTGGACACAGTGTACCCTAACCCTAATTCTTGAACATGTCATTTTGGTCATCTTCAAGAATAAAAGACAAAAATCAACCAGTTTGGTCTAACTACTGCCAATTATTGCATAAAGTTTAAAAATAATGAAAAATATTTCTTTAAAATTTCATGAAGTAGCATTATCACAAATTTAAAATATTTTTTCTACTTCTAAATTACTGAAGTTTAATTTCGAGTTGTAGATAATGCCATAAATACAGTCTGTCTGATAGACCAAAATTTGGTCTTTTTCTGTGCAGTTCATATTAAATAAATAATGTATGGATTACATTAAAAAATAACTTGTTCAGAAATTGGGTTGTATAATTTGTAGGGGCACTAAAAACTTTTTTCAGGAATACATTTATCCCTATAATTCTGATTTTTGTTATTATTTTTATCTTTCCAAAACAAAAATTCCTATTTTATTGAAGGCCATATATCATATTTTACAAGCTTTTACATTAAATTTCAGTGTAGACATGACATTACTTGCATTTTAAAGAAGTTACTATTTGGCATTCATTTGATTTAAAAGCCAGGCTAAGTGATAAGATTTAATATGCACTCTCAACTTCATTATGCCTTTTACAATGACAAGCAAAAATACTGAATAATATATTTCTATCATCCATTAATAACCAACCATCCATTTAAAAGCTTCATCATAATGCATTCTGGAAATCTGAAAATTAATAATGCAAAAGCCAGAATTACTATAAATTTGAAATGCTTAAGCATTTAAACAATAAAATTAAAAGCTATTATTATAAGGCCCAGTGATATTTTTGTAATTTTGTAAACATCCATGTTAATTTCAGTATTAGCATTTAGAAAACAAATCAAGTTTCATATATTTTCAAAATTTTGGCACTTTGAAAATTAACTGATATTTTATTCCTTCAATTATTTCATGTCATTTCTAGTTTTTCATTTAGAAGCTTATTAAAATGGAAATGAATTTTAAAAGTGTACAAAATTAAAAAAAATATATGTAGAAACCCGGTAATTTAATATTTATAAAGAATTTAAATATAGGAGAGTCTATATGTAATGAGTTTAATATCAATATTAATGTTTAAATAAATTGAAAGGACAATCAGTTATTAACCACCTATTACTTTCCAAGCACTGTAGAAAGTCTTTTACCATATCTTATTTAATTCTTAAAATGACCCTATGAGGCGAATGTATTATTATCCCCACTATACAGTTAAAGAAACTGAGAAAGACAGTGTTTAAATGACATGTCCAGGTCCATATAGCTAGTAAAAGTGTGAGAGTGGATTTGAACTTAGGTTTTCTTAACTTCAGAACTAGGATGCTGCCCACTGCTCCATCTTGATGCTTATGTAAATTATCATTTTACATGATCATACTGACATACTAGATCAATCTTGAGAGGTAGCTGCAATTATTATTTCTGTTTTGCAGATAAGGAAATTCAAGTTTAAATTGGTTTAGTGATTTTTTTCCTGTCATTACTAAACTCAATAGTGTCTATGGAAATACTGAATCCAAACAGGAGGTCATTTAATTTAAACCCCTCTTTTTACAGATGAAAAAATTGAATATCAAAGAGGTTAAGCCACACGCACATGGTTCAAAACTTAATAAGTGTCTTAAAGGAGATTTAAAGCCAGATCATTCTGAATACAAGCCTTATATTCTAAACAGTGTACAAACCTGCTCATGGGGGAGGGGATAGTAAAAGATAATTAACATCAATAATAATAATAACAATAATAAACTATATTGCTTAGTATTCAGATGACTAAAAATTGATGTAGCAGTTAATAGAATGAACCATTGTGTATTTAATATTATATACCAGAATGATGAATCGCAAATAGTCAAAAGTTCTAGGTACTGCAATGTTTGCAATTATGGATTTAAATGAACATGAGTACAAGAAGTGTTACCTTTTATTGCGGTATATAAGTATACTTAGTGCATACCACTAGGAATATATGCTCAAGGAATGTATGACATTTGTTTTTAAGCTTCCCTACAATTTTATTTCTAAGCCCTCTTTTTAGTCTTGACATTTACATTTATTTCATTCAATGATTTTTAAATATATTTTTTCTCTATACATTTTCCTCGTCAGTTGGTTTATATCATTTACCTTATATTTTGTAGGTGGCAGAGTGGAAAGAATGCTAGGCATGGAGTCAAGAAGTGTTTACATATGGCCTCAGACATTAACTATGAAATCCTGAGCACATAACTTAATGATGTTTGCCTCAGTTTCCTTATGTATAAGATGAACGAAAGAAGATAATGGCAAATGGCTCTATCATCTTTGCCAAGAAAACCCTAAAAGGGATCATAAAGAATCAGACATGGGGGGTGGAGCCAACATGGCAGAGTAGAAACAGCTCATCCAAGCCACTCTGCCCCCAGATTCTCCCCAAACTATGAAAAAGGGGACTCTGAACAACTTCTGGAGCCCCAGCACCCACAGAACGACACAGAGAAGCTAAGCTCCCGCTGAGGACAGCCCAGCAGCCCTGCAGGAAGGCCCAGAACAGCGGTCTGGGAGCTGGCAGCATGCAGAGCGCAGGGATCCCAGCCGAGCGCAGGTCCGTGTGAGCCGAGGTTTTAGCCCCAGGGCGGCAGGGCCAGCAGCCGGCTGGAGGAACCCCAGAACACCAGCAGCTGTGGCGACTGCAGAATTATCAACATAGACATGCCTAGGACAAAGTAAGAGGTTAGTGTCCTATGGACTTTGGGACTAGTATTTGGGGAATTTGTCGGATCCCTCCCCTGGGGCTAGAAGCCACTGAGGAGACACGCCATTTTGTAGTTTTCAGAGGCAGCTCCAGCTCCTGGCCTGCGAATTAATTGTAGGGAGATACAGCGATAAGTCTTGTGGGGTAATCGCTCTTGCTTTAACCTCCCTGGATCTGGATTGTGATCTAGGGTGGAAGTCGTGGGTGCGTTTACAGCTTGCCAGAAACAGATGTTGACCCCCACAAATTCGGGATGAAAATTCCTCTATCTGGCCTTAAAGCCATAGTGTGGCAACAATCCCAAAAGTCAAGCAATTAAGTGGCAACATGCCAAGGCAAAGGAAACAGAAAAATGCAACCCTAGACAACTATTTTGGGGCCACAGAGCGGGAAAAGGACTGTGAGGTCATAAGTCCTGCTCCAAAAGCCCCAGGGGAAAACATGAGCAGGTTGCAGGCCATAGAGGACCTTAAGAAGGACTTTAAAAATCAAATAAGAGAAGTGGAGGAAAAATTGGAAAGAGAAATGAGAAGGATGCAGGAAAAGTATGAAATGAGGGTCAACAGCCTGACTGAGGAAAACAACACCTTAAAAAATAGACTAACTCAAATGGCAAAGGAGGACCAAAAGGGCAATGAGGAGAAGAATGCCTTAAAAAGTCGAATTTGCCAGATGGAAAAAGAATCTCAAAAGTTCACTGAGGAGATTCATTCCTTCAGAGTTAGACTGGAGCAAATGGAAGCTAATGACTTTATGAGAAATCAAGATGCTGTTAAGCAGATTCAAACAAATGAAAGATTAGAAGGCAATGTGAAATATCTCATGGGAAAAACCACTGACCTGGAAAATAGATCCAGGAGAGACAATTTAAAAATTATTGGACTACCTGAAAGCCATGATCAAGGAAAGAACCTAGAAATCAACCTTCAAGAAATTCTCAAAGAAAATGGCCCTGAGGTTTTAGATCCAGAGGGCAAAATAGAGGTTGAAAGAATCCACAGATCACCTCCTGAAAAAAAGATCCCAAAAAGAAAACTCGCAGGAATATTATAGCCAGGTTCCAGAATCCCGGGATCAAGGGGAAAATACTACAAGCAGCCAGGAAGAAAGAATTTCAATGTTGTGGAAACACAATCAGAATAGCACAGGACTGGGCAGCTTCTACACTGAGGGATCGAAGGGCATGGAATATGATATTCCAGAGGGCAAAAGAGCTGGGACTGAACCCAAGGGTCACCTACCCAGCAAAACTGAGTATTTTGTTTCAGGGGAAAATATGGCCATTCAGTGGAATAGAGGACTTTCAAGCATTCTTGTGGAAAAAAACAGAATTGAATAGAAAATTTGACATCCAGACACAAGAAGCAAGAGATGCCTGAGAAGGTAATCAGGGAAAAGAAATCAAAAGGAACTTATCAAAGTTGAACTTTTTACATTCCTATATGGAAAAGCAATAACTGTGCCTGATGATATCGTTCTCACTCTGAAAATAGTGGAAGAAGGGTGTGTGGTCATTTGAATACATATGTGAATGTGTGTGTATATGGTTACAGTTATATATGGATAGGGGGCATAGGTTGAATTTGTTGAGAAGGGAGAATACTCAAGGGATGAAATTATGAGGTGAGAGAGGAAAGTGGCAAGAGGAGATGGGGAGAGACAGGGTAGGGTAAACTATCCCATGTAGAAGAAGCAAGAGAAAGTGGTTGCAAGGGAGGGGGAGAAGAGGAAGGCTAAAAAGGCAAAACCACATTCACATTGAATTTGGTTCAGGGAGAGAATGACATACATACTAAATGGGATATCTCAAACTGCAGCAGGATAGGGGGAAGGGGGATGAGAGGAGGGATGATGGATGGGAGGGCATCCTTGGGGGGAGGGGAGGTTGGAAGTACCCACTATAGAAGAGGGACAGGATTATGTAGGGAATGGACCAGGTGGGGGGTGGGATGAGTGGGAGGGAATTATAAGCAGCCTTGTACAATACATCTACTATGATAATGTTTTGCATAGCTAGACATGCACAACATATACTGAATTACTTATCTCCCAAGAGGGAATGGGTGACAAGGGAGGAAGGAAATGGATCTGAAATTCGAGGTCTTAACATTAAATGTTTCAAATATATATAAATACTATTATTAATACTCTTTTGCTTGTAATAGGGAGATAAGATTTATAGGCATTGGGACACAAGATTCATCTTCCTCCAATGGAAAAGTCGAAGGGGGTATGGGAGAAGATATGGGAGAGAGCAGATTGGAGGAGGTGATATCTTGTGAGACTGCTGTTCTGGGAGGGTGGGTAGGGGAATAACGGGGGGAAATGATTGTAACTCAAAATGTGGGGGAAATGAATGTTGTAAAACAGAAGTTAATAAAGCATTTGTTTAAAAAAAAAAGAAAAATTAAATAGTATGTGCATGGCAAGTGGCCAGGTTTTGTCTGGATGAGTGAGGGGGATGTAGAGATAAGGGATGAATGAATTAGAGAGCATTTACCAATTTCTTACTATATGTAAACCATCATTAAATTGTCATTCCGTCAAAAAAAAAGAAGAATCAGTCATGACTGAAAATGGGTAAACAACAGCAACCACTTACATTGTCTTGTATTTTTTCAATCTTTTGACTTTTTATGGTATTTCTTATTGTTTATCTTTCTTATGACTTCATAACCTAATCCACTATAACATATGACTTTTCATTTGTAGACTACTATATATCTCTTTATCATATAATGCATGTTGATAATGAATTGGGCACAGAGTAAGAGATACATAAAGGAGTTGGCTAGATTGTGTTTAGCAATTTGAAAATATTATTTAATGACTCTAAACTTCCCCTTAAATTGAAATCTCATTTTTTAAATGCAAACATTATGTCAGTGTTTTACATAAAAATGAGGAAGAATATAACTGTCTTCAGAGTATTTTTTTTCATTATGTCACATGAAGAATGGAGATGCACATATCCGATATGGGCAGGCTGGTATGTACCATTGGGGAACACCAAATAAAAGGGAAAAAATACATATTATCAAGGATGATGTAATTAAAAGAGAAGTATGGCCACAAGACAGATGTGAATGATGACAAGTGAATAGGCAAATCACTCTGCTTATTTATTTTAGGTTTAAGGAGAAAGTTAGGAAAGTGTCCTGCATTTTGGATGAACTCCCTATGACCACCTTATTAGAAGATAAGCCATGCAGTCATATATGAATTCTTATTTACTTCTTTGTCAGGAATTCTTGAACATGGTATGCAATAAGTATTTGAATATATTAAGGTGTGTTGATCCCCCAAATCCCATATAGAATCTAGTGTGCAGGTTTCCGTTGAATAGACAATATGCTGCTATTCCTGTTTTGATCACATCACTGCTGGTGATGATGACAAAAGATGATGATGAGGAAGAATCCTTATAGGTATTTATCACTTTAAGATATTTGTAACACTCTATATAGATTATTTCATTTGAACTTCAAAATAAGCTTATGCTTGATGTCTGAGGTGCTGTTATTAGCTTCCTTTTATATAGGAACCAAGGAGTCACAAAGGTGATAATTGTCTAAGCTGGGGCACTGATGAGGCTCACAATGGATCATCTTTTTTACATAGCTCCAGAAAATGACACAATAAGAAAGTGGAAGACACACTGACATATCCTAGGGAGTCAGTGTTCTACTAATAATCATTTCAGAACTTCTTTGTCCAGTTCTTAGACTACATTAGACGCTCTGACTCTGACACTATCCTTCCCACTCTATCCTTCTAACTCTAACCCTAACAAACCCTGCCTCTGCCTCTGCCTAATTGGTATAGAGAATACCCAGGTAAGGAAATTTTCACTGCAATGTAGTCCATTTTCTCTGCAACTTATACTTTTTGAGAGTTGCCTAGAATGCTCCGAAGTTAGGTAACTTGCCCAGAGTCACACAGCAATTGTGTGTGAGAAATGGGGCTTGAATGCATGTCTTCCTGACTATAAGGCTAACTCTCTATCACCTCACTTTTTTTTTGCCCCTGGCCTGGCCCATATAAATTTTTTTATTTGGGATCTGCTTTTGCTGATGTTGTCTTTGAGAATCCATGGCCACCTACATAACATGATGGGGACAATAAAGGATCAAGATTTTAGTGAAAGCCATAGTTCTAGTAATGGAATTGAATCTTAAACACAAGGAAGATTTAGAAAGACTTCTGACATTCTTAGCCTATTTTGTTTGATTGATTTAAATGAAGTATGCCAAACAAGAGAAAGAAAGCATTAAGCAATATAAAATCAATGTTTTTGATTACAGCAAATTAAAAAGGTTTTGAACAAACAGAACCAATGCAGCCAAGGTTAGAAGTAAAACAGGAAACTAAGGGGGAAAGTTATAGTAAATTTCTCTAATAAAGACCTCATTTCTCAAACAAATAACTAAGACAAATGTATAAGAATATTAATCATTCACTAACTGATAAATGGTCATAGAATTTGGGCAAGAGTTTTCAGAAAGAAGAAATCAGTTCTATTTAAAGGCACATTTAAAAAAAAAAAGTTCCAAATCACACTTGATTGTATAAATGCAAATTTAAACAGTTCTATGGTGCCACAACATACCTATCAGATTGGCTAATAAAATAGAAAAAGAAAATAACAGATTTAGAGAGGATGTGGAAAAATAGAGACACTCATGAACTATTGGTTGAATTGTGAAATGATCCAACTTTTCTGCACAGCAACTTAGAACTATGCCCAATGGGCTATAAAATTCTTCATAGTCTTTAGAGAGGTATAAGTCCAGTAGGCCTGTATCCCAAAGATATTAAAGAAAAAGCAAAATAATTTACATATATGAAAATTTTCACAGCAACTCTTCTTTGTGGTAAACTAATTAGAAATTGAGGGGATGTCTGTCAATTAGGGGATGACTGAATAAGTTATAGTTTTTGATTGTGATGGAATAATTTTGTGCTATAAGAAATGATGAGCAAGATGTTTAAAAAAAAACCTTAAATAACATACATGATACAAAGTGAAGCAAGCATAACCAAAAGGACACTGTATACAGTACTTGAAATATTGTAGTGCAAAACCATTATGAATGACCTAAATCACTGTTTTAATTCTCTACCACAATTCTGAAGGACTTATGGTAAAAAATGGCATCCACCTCTGGAGAAATTATTGATGGAGTCTAAATCCAGTTTGAAGCTTTTTTTTTAAAATTAATATTCTTTTATTTTTGTCTGTGTTTTCTTTTGTAGCATGCCTCATATGGAAATGTTTTATATGACTGCATATGTATAATCTACACCAAATTGCTCACGTTCTCAAGAAGTGGGTAGGAGAGTGAGTGAGGGAGATGATTTTGAACTCAAAAACTTTTTTTTAATGTTCATATTTTTGTTTACATATTCAGAAAAAAATTAAAAATATTGTTTAAATTTAGGAGATTTAAAAGAATAACAGTACTAAATAAAGGCATTGTTTCTGCACATTATATATGATAATACAATCTAATTCCATGGTTTCTTTTTCAATAACTATAAGCAGTAAGATTTTCCTGGATTCACTACCTCAAGAATCACTATTCTCACAACTTTGTCACTTTTTCCATTCTAAAATACTTCCAAGATTCTATATTTCTATTTTTTTTAATATGACCTTGTTAATTCTAACTCTTTCATTCTCTACTATTTTCAAACCATTGATCCATTTGTCTGTTGCTGAATGTCTTCTGTATCACATTAATGTTAATTTCCAGATATTCTATCCTCCTGGAAATCTCTCATTTCCATCAGCATCCAACTCAAAATTCAGATCTTTCAGGAATCTTTCTATAGTACATATTTTACATCTGGTCACTTATCTATCTATCCAGCTTTGACTTCACCATTCATATGCATATATTGAATTAGGCTAATCTGTACTCAAAAAAGACTGGTTAATCTAATCTTTGTGTAACTTAAGGATTAAAGTTCATTTGCATAAGGCTTTTTATCAGTGGTGAAGGTTTTTCAATGTCCCATGCATAAGTAAGGGTTGAAATTGATGAATAATTGAAATAGGAGAGATCCTTCTCTTTTTGAATCTAGTTCTGAGAAAGAAGATGCATAATTTGAAACTCTCTTCAGATCCTGAAAAGAGAGAGATTCTGGAAAAAAACAGTCATGTAGAGAAGCCAACAACTTGATCATGTCCCTATTTCCAGTTCATTACACTGGGCATGTCATGGAATTTGCTCTTCAGTAAAATTTAAGACTCTTGCTTTCAATTTAGCTGAGATGTCTTACTACCAAATTGGGAATTCATTCCCCCAGTGCTTGATGTGATATATATTAATTTGTTTAACTTTGCTGATTTGTCTTTGATACTGACTTAATCCAATGAATTATTCTCTATGTGAACACTTTATAACTGATATTTGATGAGAAGGAAACCTAGTTGTGGCTATATATGATGGGGCACTCTTTTTCCAGTAAAGGATAGCAATCTAAAGCTTAGTTTGAACTGAGAAATCTCTTTCCCCAGACTCACAATATTTATGGGAAAAGACACATATAATTCTAGCCTTGTACTTCCTTTCTCTGACATCAACAGTGCTGTCGCTTTCTGCTTGCAAAGTCCTGATTCTTTTTCTAGCAGAATTGCATTTCTCCCTTAAAGAATGGTGGATTGAAGAAAAACTAAATGTATCTATTTACGCTTCCTTGAAAGACATGTCTTGACAAACCAATTGGAAAAAACAAAACCTAGCCATAGACTGGAAACTACCATGGTTTTGAAAGTAGTACAAATAGGTTTATCACTTTAGTGCCAATGAAATATTCATAGCACCTATGACTGGCAAAATTCTGAGTTGCATAATATAACAGACTCCCCACTTGGTAGACAGAACCAAATCACCAGAAAGTTGAATCTCAACAAAAGAAAGCCAAATCCAAATCCATCATAGCAGCAAAGAAATTTATACATAATAACAATGCAGAGGGCACTACCTTCCCCAAGTCTTCCTCCTGCTAGGGCCTTCACACAAGCAAACAGTCACAGTTCACTGCCTGCTTCCTATCTCTTCCTCAGCTCTAACTGCTCTGACCAGATAATTCTGGGCTCTGCTTCCCCCTTCCTGCTCCATCCCTTCCTGCTCCACCTGTTCAGCAAGCTCTTCCCACTACAGACTCATGTGACTCAGGCTTTCAAGTGACTCCAAGCAAGTCACATAGGCCTATTGACGGATTGGAAAGATTTTCACATTAAGCAAAAATACATTAACAATACATTCATCCCCAACATCTTTTGTATCCATTACATAGGTTAATGGGAGTTTAGGGGTAACTGGTATCAACAGAAATTTTCAACAATATAACAAGGATAACACAAAATAAGCATATAAACAATATCTTATGGTGGGGCTTGAGGACAAGCACCCCATCACTTCCCATTCAAACAAATGGGGCCCAAAATCTTGGGGTTAGGGGGCAAAGTTCTCTTCTTCTATAGCTTTTTCCTGATAAAATTGGATGTAGAACTGTACTTGCCCCAAGAGATCCCATTCTAGAAGTAACTTTTTTAGTTGGAATCTGCAGCTTGGTGTTTGCCAGTTCCAGCAGTGACACATCACAGTGGTGGACAGGGGGTGACATCTAGCTAATGAGTCAGGCATCAGAAGGTGGAGGGTACTAAGCCTTCAAGGAACAAATATAGCAAACTGGTTTAACAGACAAAAAGCCAGAAAGAAACAAGGAGAAAAAAAACAGAAGCAGGGTAGATATAGGGTCAGCCATGTTTCTGGAGTCCGTGAACCCACTATCATAGCCTCATTCATGACAGAATATATAACTTATGGGTACAATTTGGTCATTATCTTCTCCTGAATAAACAACAGTTGCAGTTATCTAAACAGCCTTTGGAATATAATCTGGCTTCCATTTTTCTCATACTTTAGCTTCCAAATTTTTTTTTCTATTAGTAGAATCAGACATTTCAGTTCCTCTGGTATTGTTTCACAACGAATAATAATCAATTGAAGTATTCTGTCATTTTTGCAAAACTGTACAGGTTCTTCACCTATTTTTTCCAAACTGACCATTTTGGAGAGCAATCTGGAATTATGCCCACAGGGCATTCCTGGAATAAATCCTACAGGATCAAAGTGTATTATTTTTGTGATAAGTTGTTGCAGTCTTTTGGCCAATGTTTTATTTAAAATTTTTGCATCTAAATTCATGAGGGAAATTGGTCTATAATTTTCTTTCTTTGTTTTATCTCTTCCTGATTTAGGAATCAGTACCATATTTGTGTCATAGAAAGAATTTGATAGGACTCCTTCTTCATTAATTTTACCAAAAACATTGTAGAATATTGGAATGAACTTTTTTTTCCTTTTTATTAAACAAATGCTTTATTAACTTCTGTTTTACATCATTCATTTCCGCCAGATTTTGAGTTGCTATTTTTCCCCCATTTTCCCCTACCCGCCCTCCCAGAATAACAGTCCCACAAGATATCACTTCCTCCAATCTGCTCTCTCCCATATCTTCTCCCATACCCCCTTCGACTTTTCCATTAGAGCAAGGTGAATCTCTGTGCCCCAATGCCTGCACATCTTATCTCCGCATTACAAGCAAAAGAGTATTAATAATAGTATTTATATATATTTGAAACATTTAATTTTAAGACCTCGAATTTCAGAACCATTCCCTTCCTCCCTTGTCACCCATTCTCTCTGGGAAGATAAGTAATTCAGTATATGTTGTACATGTCTAGCTATGCAAAACTTTACCATAGTAGATATATTGTACAAGGCTGCTTATAATTCCCTCCCACCCATCCCACACCCCTGCTGGTCCATTCCCTACTTGATCCTGTCCTTCTTCTCTAGTGGGTACTTCCAAACTCCCCTTCCCCCAAGAATGCCCTCCCATCAATCATCCCCCATCTCATCCCCCTTCCCCCTGTTCTGCTGCAGGTTGAGATATCCCATTTAGTATGTATGTCATTCTCTTCTTGAACAAAATTCAATAAGATTGTGGTTTTGCTCTTTTGTCTTCCTATTCTTTCCCTCCCCTGAGCCACTTCCCCTTGCTTCTTCTACATGAGATAGTTTACCCCACCCTGTCTCTCCCCATCTCCTCTTGCCACTTTCCTCTCTCATCTCATAATTTCACCCCTTGAGTATCCTCCCTTCCCAACAAATTCAACCTATGCCCTCTATCCATATATAACTGTAAACATAGGTACACACATTCACATATGTATTCATATGGCCATACACCCTTCTTCCATTATTTTCATACTGAGAAAGGTTTCATCAGCTACAGTTATTGTTTTTCCATATAGGAATGTAAATAGCTCAACTTTGATAAATTCCTTTTGATTACCCCCCAAGATTGATCCCTGGATCTCCCTACAGTATGCAGGCCAGGAGCTGGAGCTGCCTCTGAAAACTACAAAATGGCGTGTCTCCTCAGTGGCTTCTAGCCCCCAGGGGAGAAAGCTGACGCGTTCCCCAAATACTGGTCCCAAAGTCCATAGGGCACTAACCTCTCACTTTGTCCTAGGCATGTCTATGTTGATAATTCTGGAATCACCACAGCTTCTGGTGTTCTGGGTCCCTCCAGCTGGCTGCTGGCCTGGATGCCCTGGGGCTAAAACCCCGACTCAGGCGGACCTGCGCTTGGCTCCCTGCACACTGGGCACTGCTCGCTGCTGTCTCCCAGAGCACTGCGCTGGTCCTTCCTGCAGGGCTGCTGGGCTGTCCTCAGCGGGAGATTAGCTTCTCTGTGTTGTTCTGTGGGTGCTGGGGCCCCAGAAGTTGTACAGAGTCCCCTTTTACATAGTTTGGAGGTAATCTAGGGGGAGAGTGCCTTGGACTTACTGTTTGTACTCCGCCATCTTAGCTCCACCGACCCTCCGCCCCTGGAATCAACTGTTTTTTTAAATGTTTGATAGAATTCACTAGTAAACCCATATCGCCCTGGAAATTTTTTCGTAGGTAGTTCATTAATAGCTTGTTTGATTTCTTTTTCTGAGATGGGTCTATTTATGTAATTTACTTCCTCTTCAGTTAATCTAGGCAACTTATAATTTTGTAAATATTCATCCATTTCACTAAGATTGTCATATTTATGTGCTTACAATTGGGAAAATATTTCCTAATTATTTTTTTTATTTTATTTTTTATTTCCTTTTTATTGGAGGTAGATTCACCCTTTTCATTTTTGATACTCATAATTTGGTTTTCTTATTTCTTTTTATCATATTGACTAAGGGTCTATAAATTTTATTGTTTTTTTCATAAAACCACCTCTTAGTTTTATTTATTAATTCATTGGTTTTCTCAATTTCAGTTTTATTAATCTCTCCTTTGGTTTTCAATATTTCTTTGCTTTCTTTTTTTTTTTCTTTAAACAATTACTTTATTAACTTCTGTTTTACATCATTCATTTCCGCCAGATTTTGAGTTACAATCATTTTCCCCCCATTATTCCCCTAACCAACCTCCCAGAATAGCAGTCCCACAAGATATCGCTTCCTCCAATCTGCTCTCTCCCATACCTTCTCCCATACCCCCATCGACTTTTCCATTAGAGGAAGATGAATCTTTGTGTCCCAATGCCTGCACATCTTATCTCCCAATTACAGGCAAAAGAGTATTAATAATAGTATTTATATATATATTTGAAACATTTAATGTTACGACCTCGAATTTCAGATCCATTTCCTTCCTCCCTTGTCACCCATTCCTTCTTGGGAGATAAGTAATTCAGTATATGTTGTACATGTCTAGCTATGCAAAACATTATCATAGTAGATATATTGTTCAAGGCTGCTTATAATTCCCTCCCACTCATCCCACCCCCCACCTGGTCCATTCCCTACATGATCCTGTCCCCCTTCTATAGTGGGTACTTCCAACCTCCCCTCACCCCAAGGATGCCCTCCCATCCATCATCCCTCCTCTCATCCCCTTCCCCCTATCCTGCTGCAGGTTGAGATATCCCATTTAGTATGTATGTCATTTTCTCCCTGAACCAAATTCAATGTGAATGTGGTTTTGCCTTTTTAGCCTTCCTTATTCTCCCCCTCCTTTGCACTCACTTCCCCTACATGGGATAGTTTACCCTACCATGTCTCTCCCCATCTCCTCTTGCCACTTTCCTCTCTCACCTCATAATTTCATCCCTTGAGTACTCTCCCTTCCCAACAAAATCAACCTATGCCCTCTATCCATATATAGCTGTAACCATATACACACACATTCACATATGTATTCGTATGACCACACCCCCTTCTTCCATTATTTTCACAGTGGGAAAGATATCATCAGTCACAGATATTGCTTTTCCATATAGGAATGTAAATAGTTCAACTTTGATAAGTTCCTTTTGATTTCTTTTCCCTGATTACCTTCTCAGGAATCTCTTGCTTCTTGTGTCTGGATGTCAAATTTTCTATTCAATTCTGGTTTTTTCCTCAAGAATGCTTGAAAGTCCTCCATTCCACTGAATGACCATATTTTCCCCTGAAACAAAATACTCAGTTTTGCTGGGTAGGTGACCCTTGGGTTCATTCCCAGGTCTTTTGCCCTCTGGAATATCATATTCCATGCCCTTCGATCCCTCAGTGTAGAAGCTGCCAGGTCCTGGGCTATTCTGATTGTGTTTCCACAATATTGAAATTGTTTCTTCCTGGCCGCTTGTAGTATTTTCTCCTTGATCTGGGGATTCTGGAACCTGGCTATAACATTTCTGGGAGTTTTCTTTTTGGGATCTTTTTCAGGAGGTGATCAGTGGATTCTTTCAACCTCTATTTTGCCCTCTGGATCTAAAACATCAGGGCAGTTTTCCTTGAGAATTTCTTGAAGGGTGATTTCTAGGTTCTTTCCTTGATCATGGCTTTCAGGGAGTCCAATAATTTTTAAATTGTCTCTCCTGGATCTATTTTCCAGGTCAGTGGTTTTTCCCATGAGATATTTCACATTGCCTTCTATTCTTTCATTTGTTTGGATCTGCTTGACAGCATCTTGAATTCTCATAAAGTCATTAGCTTCCATTTGCTCCAGTCTAACTCTGAAGGAATGAATCTCCTCAGTGAACTTTTGAGATTCTTTTTCCATCTGGCAAATTCGACTTTTTAAGGCATTCTTCTCCTCATTGCCCTTTTGGGCCTCCTTAGCCATTTGAGTTAGTCTATTTTTTAAGGTGTTGTTTTCCTCAGTCAGGCTGTTGACCCTCATTTCATACTTTTCCTGCATCCTTCTCATTTCTCTTTCCAATTTTTCCTCCACTTCTCTTATTTGATTTTTAAAGTCCTTCTTAAGGTCCTCTATGGCCTGCAACCCACTCATGTTTTCCCCTGGGGCTTTTGGAGCAGGACTTCTGACCTCACAGTCCTTTTCCCGCTCTATGCCCCCAAAATAGGAGTCTAGGGTTGCATTTTTCTGTTTCCTTTGCCTTGGCATGTTGCCACTTAATTGCTTGACTTTTGGGCTTGTTGCCACACTATGGCTTTAAGGCCAGATAGAGGAATTTTCGTCCCGAACGTGTGGGGGGCAACTTCCGTTTCTGGCAAGCTGTAAACCCACCCACAACTTCCACCCTAGATCACAATCCAGATCCAGGGAGGTTAAAGCAAGAGCGATTACCCCCCAAGACTGATCGCTGGATCTCCCCACGATTTGTAGGCTGGGAGCCGGAAATGCCTCTGAAAACTACACAGTGGCGTGTCTCCTCAGCAGCTTCTAGCCCCCAGGGGAGGGAGCTGACGCATTCCCCAAATACAGGTCCCAAAGTCCATAGGACACTAACCTCTTACTTTGTCCTAGGCAAGTCTATCTTGATAATTCTGGCGTCTCCACAGTTCCTGGTGTTCTGGGGTTCCTCCAGCCGGCTGCTGGCCCTGCTGCCCTGGGGCTAAAACCTCGGCTCACGTGGACCTGGGCTCGGCTCGGCTCCTGCGCTCTGAGCGCTGCCGGCTCCCAGATCACTGCGCTGGTCCTTCCTGCAGGGTGCTGGGCTGTCCTCAGCGGGAGGTTAGCTTCTCTGTGTCGTTCTGTGGGTGCTGGGGCTCCAGAAGATTTTCAGAGTCCTTTTTTACATTGTTTGTGGAGAATCTGGGGGCAGAGAGGCTTGGATGAGCTGTTTCTACTCCGCCATCTTGGCTCCGCCCCCTCAATATTTCTAATTTAGTACTAAATTGGGGATTTTCAATTTGTTATTTTCCTATCTTTTTCAATTGTATGTCCAATCCATTGACCTCCTTTCTCTCTGCTTTATTCAAGTATGCAATCAGGGATATAAAACTTCTCCTAAGAACTGCCTTTAATGAGTCCCACAAATTTTGGTATGTTGTCTCATTATTATCATTCTCTTGAATGATATTATTGATTGTTTCTGTAATTTCTTGTTTGACCCACCCATTCTTTAGGAATAAATTAATTTCCGATTAATTTTTAGTCTAGCTTTCCATGGCCCATTCTTGCATATAATTTTTATTGCATCATGATATGAGAATTATGCATTTAATATTTCTTCCTTTCTGCATTGAATTGTGAGGCTTTTATACCCTAGTACAAGGTTTATTTTTGAGTAGGATACTGCCTGTCAAATATGTCTGCAGTTAAAGCTAACAGATTAGTTCTATTGTTCCCTCCTTGCATATAGAGATACTTAAAAGTTTGCTCTACAAAAGGATTCTGACTATAAATTTCAAGCAATTTACATTATCTATTGGCACTCCTGTTCCCCCTTTGTTATTGATTCTCACCATCCAAGAGTCTAACAATTCTCCCATCCTTTGGGTGAATCAACTTAATATATCAGTGACCCCCTTCTGAGTAAAATCCTCAGTTACTTCCCTAAACATGGTGTGCCCCCATGGTTATCCTGCTTTATTCTTGTATGGGGCAAACATCTATACTTGTGAAAGCCTGCTCATCTAACTTTGTTTCATTTTCCTCCCATGCATTCTCCTGGTAATCACTGGGGCCCCAGATAGACATGGCCTGTGCAAGGACTGAACATGAGCATATTAATGGATGGGAAAGATCATCCAATTAATCAAAATGCATTAACACTATAATCATGGAGCTCTGCTATCTACTATCTGTGCACTAGTTGTCAAGTTAACTTACTTCCCATCTGATATCCTCTTTTTCTTCATGTTTTGCTGTTGTTTTTCCACTCCTGTTCCCATCCTAGGTCCCTGTTATGGGAATGGGAATTTAAGATCTTCCCTGCCCCTAGGCCTTTTGATAGGCTTAAGTGCACCTGGAGCCAGTGCCTGAGCCTTGGTTTTCAGGAAAGCCCATACATTGGTGCTCTGTTATTTAGCATTGGGTCAAGAGGGTTGTGACATTCTCTGATCCAGGAGAAGGCTGACAGGTCCCGGGCTATTCTGATTGTGCTTCCACAATATTGAAATTGTTTCTTCCTGAATGCTTGTAGTATTTTCTCCTTGATCTGGGGCTTCTGGAACTTGGCTATAATATTACTAGGAGTTTTCTTTTTGGAATCTTTTTCAGGGGGTGATATGTGGATTCTTTCAACCACTATTTTGCTCTCTTGGTCTAAGACATCAGGGCAATTTTCCTTGAGAATTTCTTGAAGGGTGATTTCTAGGTTCTTTCTTTGATCATGGCTTTCAGGTAGTCCAACAATTTTTAAATTATCTCTCCTGGATCTATTTTCCAGGTCAGTGGTTTTTCCCATGAGATATTTCACATTACCTTCTATTCTTTGATTTGTTTGTATCTGTTAAATACCATCTTTATTTCTCATAAATTCACTAGCTTCCATTTGCTTCAGTCTATCTCTGAAGGAATGAATCTCCTCAGCTAGCTTTTGAGATTCTTTTTCCATCTGTCAAATTCGGCTTTTTAAGGCATTCTTCTCCTCATTGCCCTTTTGAGCCTCCTTTGCCATTTGAATTAATCTATTTTTTAGGGTGTTATTTTCCTCAGTCAGGCTGTTGACCCTCATTTCATACTTTTCCTGCATCCTTCTCATTTCTCTTTCCAATTTTTCCTCCATTTCTCTTATCTGCTTCTTAAGGTCCTCTATGGCTTGTTACCCACTCAAATTTTTCTTTGGGGCTTTTGGAGCAGCATTTCTGACCTCACTGTCCTCCTCCCGTTCCCTGCTTTGATCCTCTTTCCCCCCAAAATAGGTGTCTAATGTAGCATTTTTCTGCTTATTTTGTTTCCTTTGCCTACGTAATTATTTGACTTTTGGGCTTGTTGCCATAGTAGGACTCTTTACCAGACAGGGGAGCTTCCATCCTGAACATTGGGGGTCTTCACAACTTCTGGTTCTGCCAAGTTGGATGCCCACCCCAGACCTCCCTCCAGATCACAATCCAGATCCAGGGAGGTTAAAACAAGAGCTATTAACCTCCAAGACTGATCGCTGGATCTCCCTACAGTTCATAGGCCAGGAGCTGATGCTGCCACTGAAGCTGCAAAATGGCGATTGTGTCATGTCTCCTCAATGGCTTCTAGGCTCCATTGGAGGAAGCCAACACGTTCCCCAAATACCAGTCCCAAAGTCCATAGGACACCGCACTCTCACTTTGTCCTAGACAAGTCTCTGTTGATAATTCTGGAATTGCCACAGCTGCTGGTGTTCTGTGGTCCCTCCAGCTGGCTGCTGGCCCAGCCTCCCTGTGGCTAAAACTGTGGCTTACATGGACCTAGGCTTGGCTCTCCACATGCTGGGCTGTCGGCTCCCAGAGCACTGCGCTGGGCCTCCCTGCAGGGCTACTGGGCTGTCCTCATCAGGAGATTAGCTTATATGTGTTGTTCTCTGGGTGCTGCGGCTCCAGAAGTTCAGAAAATAACTCTTAACTGACTACCATGTCAATTTGATTTTGGCTCAAATAGGAAAGTAAAAATAAAATAACATAGCATAAAGAAAACAGACCAAAACTAAAAATAAATGTCTGATTTCATGATATTCTGCTTGAAATAATAACAGTCATGTTATTTGGGGAAATTCAGAGCTATGATTGTACATTAGAAGATGGAAAGATAGCAAAAGAGTTCGAGGAGATAGCATTTTTCCTTTATTAAATGTGTTGTTTTTTTAAATTAATATTTACTTTTTATACCAAAATGTATTTTACTGATAGAAATAAAAAACACCTTTTTTTAAAATTGCTGTTTTGCAGTTATTTCAAACATGTCTGACACTCTGTGACCTCATTTGGGCTTTCCTTGGAAGAGATACTGGAGTGGTTTGCCATTTCCTTCTTTGATTCATTTTTTTATACATAATAAAACTGAGGTAAACATGGTTAGGGGAATTCTCCAGGGTCACTCAGCTATTTAGTATCTGTGCCCAGATTTGAGAGTCTTCCTGACTTCAGGCCCAGCACTCTGGGTAAAATGTGTACATTTTAAGTTAATATGCAAAATCAAGACTCATGACTTTCATAGTTTAAAATAACACTATAGAATCTCTTCTGAAGGGAGTTAATCAATTTACAAGTCAATAACTGTATTGTATGAAACTAATTTTCTATTGTAATTTTAACTGAATATGATATTCCACTTTACTTTTTGCCCTAAAACATTTTCTTATTTGTCTGCTGGAAATGTTGTGAGACTTAATTAATATTTCTAAAGTGTTTAAACTCCCCCAAATGCAAAGAAAATATTATTGTAAACCATTAGATCTCAATCAGAGAAACATGTAAACATATTGGACAAGAAAAACTCATTAACGAAAAATACCCTTAACTCTATTACTTGGCAAGAGACATGGTTTTGGGGGCCCTTATTTTCTTATTGTTCTTGCAAATGGGAATTTTTCATGCCTAAGTTCATGTATAGGATGGATGTGAAAAGAGTTTACTTTAGTTTTCTGTTATTTGGTGTAAAGAGTTTACATAAACATTTTAGAATAATGCATGTGTTCCAGAGGAAATGGATGAGTTGATTTTGTTAAAAAATATATATTTGATAACAGTTATTTTTATTTGAGGGTGCTCAGGCATGGGAAAACATACTAGGGAAGATTGATACCATAAAGGAAAACTTATATTGCCATAAAACTGTGTTAGTCTATGTTCTACGTTCCCCATTTTCTTCTATATAATAAGATTGGAAGTGAAAGTCTGCCTATATTTATCAGGAGTGTTTCTGTTTAAGAGTTAAGCCTAGGATCCCTTAACAAAACATTTTCCCAATAATATTCATATAAAATTCAACTGGGATTTCATATTATGTTGAATTTGCAGGGTTGAGTGGGTGGTGAAAAATACTAGAATCCAATCAATTGATTAATTAGTATGCAATATAGATATAGCTGCACTTTGAGTGTCTGTCAACTGAAGGCTGGCCTAGATAAGATTGGAAAGGTTAATATTGTCCATCAAGTCATGCTTAATTTTTTTTTTGCCACAAACTCAGTCCAGAACTGTGTAATGATAACGTAATTTTGAATTTGAAGATCCCTTTGTGTTGGCAAAAGTAGCAAGTACTTAGCACTCAGTAACAGATCAAGCGTCTGTTAGGGAAACAGAAAGTATAAACTCCTAGCTCCTGTTACTGATGTAGCAGGAAGAAGTTGGCTGAAACAGGAAGCTAAAGCTGTGTGTATATAAGCAAAAGCCCCAGAGAGGCACAGTGAGAATTTCTTGAGACCAAGATCTGGTGCCCGAGAAGCTACAGAAGAATGGAGAACTGAGCCAGAATTTCCTGAGAACTTGTGGTGGTGGAGCTTCTTCTTAAGAGGATCCCAGGATCCTGGAGCCAGGAGCCCAGAGTCCAGAGCGAGGATCCAGGAGACTAGAAGTCCAGAATCCTTAGCCAGGAGCCCAGGAATCAGAAGAATAGGAACCAGCACTCTGGACCCCAGAACCAAGAGCCCAGGTGACTAAAGAAGCATGACTGATGTGCTGAGACTTTTTTTGTGGCTTGGATGAGACTTGAATTCTCTGGAGCAGAAATGGTGAAGAATATGACATGGACCAGACCCTGTGAACTTCAGTGTGGAGCAGGACCTACCCAGAGAGCTGGACAAGGAACTGGTATCTGTCTGCCAATGAACCCAGGTGACAGTCTGGTGAATCCAGATAGAATCTGGGACCATGGAAGGGGATTCTGGGAATCTGAGAACAGGCCCAAGTCAAGATTAAAAGACCTCTCCCTGGGTACTGAGTAAAGATGAAATTGCAGTTTATGAAGTGGAGGGGTGGAGCCAAGATGGCAGAAAGGAAGCAGTAACCTCACTGAGCTCCTCGGTCACTAAGTTTCAAAGGGTAAATCTGAGTGGATTCCGTAGTGACGGAGCCCACTGGAAGACAGACCGTGGCAGAGTCCAGCCCAGGAGGTTGCCCAGTGTGTCCGGACTGTTCAAGTGCAGAGCCATGGGGTCTGCACAGCTCAGACCTAAGAGCAGACAAGCAGACTACACCAGAGAGAGAAAAAGTCCCAGCCTTCAGACTTACCAAGGAGAAATCGAAGTCATCTCGCAGAGGGGAAGGATCATTGGAGCCAGGTAGGAGAGTTGGGGCCCCAGTGGAGAGAGTGGCTTCTCCGTCTGCATTCGGCCCCCAACCTGGAAGTTTGGAAAATGCCTGCCTGTATAATACAGGGGCTGGAATGGCAAAGTAAATTCTAGCTGCTCTGATCCTCCCATCCCTCCTTCATGAAGCAGAAAACCCAAAGATAAGACTCCCACCCAGATTGAAATCCCAAGTTAATGGAAATAGTCTCAGGCTTGAGAGTCTCCAAGAAGGGGTGTAACTGAGACAGCCAGGAGTCTGAAGAGAAGAGAGTGAGGGGTTGCAACAAGCCCCACCACACCTCACCAACAAAAGCCTACTTATAGCCCAGGGGTATAGAGGCACAAACTTGAAGTGGTCAGACTCACCCCCACCTACACATCTACATTCCTCACTGATTTCCCTGACTTATCCATAAACTAGCCAGCCAGAGGTATTCAAAGTCAAAGATCAGGCCCTAAACTCATAGACTGAGAAACTAAGAAACAAGAAGTCACAATGGGAAGGAAGGAAGCTGAAAAGGAGAAGGGGAAGGCAAGAAAGTCTATTCGAGCCTACTATGTAGGGGAAGAACAAGTAAATACACAGGACAATATAGACTCTCTACCCACACCTGAGACGACAGAATGAAACATGATATGGCCTCAAGCCCAAATAGCATTCCTGGAGAAGATTAAGAAAAATTTTAAAGACCAAATCAGGGAAGCAGTAACCAACCTGGAAAAAAGTCTCAGTGAAGAAAACAAATCCTTAAAAAGTAAAATTAGTGAAGTAATTGGAGAAATACCTCCCTAAAAAAGGAACTTCAAAAACTAAGTGAAGAACATAATTCCCTAAAAATTAGATACAATCAAACTGAAACTCAGAACTCCATGATGCAGCAGGAGTCAATTAAAAAAATGATCGAGGGGCGGCTAGGTGGCGCAGTGAATAGAGTGCCGGCCCTGGAATCAGAAGGACCTGAGTTCGGAGCCGGCCTCCAACACTTAATCCGCACAAACAAAAACCTAGCCTTGTAACCTTGGGCAAGTTACTTAACCCCAATTGCCCTAAAGGGGCGGCTAGGTGGAGCAGTGAGTAAGAGCGCCGGCCTCGGAGTTTGGATGACCCGAGATCAGATCCGGCCTCAGAAAATGAGCACCCACGCATAAATAATGACTAGCCGTGTAACCTTGAGCAAGTTACTTAACCCCAATTGCTTAAAAAAAAAAATGATCGAAAAAATTGCAAGAAAATGTAAAATATCGCACTGGAAAAATAACTGACCTAGAGAACAGATCCAGGAGAGACAACCTAAGAATTATTGGGCTACCAGAAAGTCATGATGAAAAAAGCAGTCTAGACAACATCCTCCAAGAGATTGTCAAAGAAAACTGTCCCAAGGTCCTGGAATCAGAAGATAAAACAGCTATCGATAGAATTCACCAGACTCCTCCTGAAAGAGATCCCAAACTGAAAACTCCAAGAAATACAGTAGCCAAATTCCAGAATTACAAGATTAAAGAAAAAATTCTACAAGCAGCCAAAAAGAAACAATTCACATATCGAGGAACTACAGTTAGGATCACACAGGATGTAGCAGCTTCTACATTAAAAGAGCAGAGGGACTGAAATTTGATATTTTGTAGGGCAAGAGAGGTAGGACTACAACCAAGGATTAACTATCCGGCAAAACTAAGCATAAACTTTCAGGCAAGGAGATGGACGTTTAATGAAATAAGAGACTTCCGGACTTTCCTGATGAAAAAGCCAGAACTCAATGGAAAATTTGATCTCCAATTACAAGACTCCAGAAAGATATAAAAAGGTAAACAAGGGAAACACAGGCTCACACATGCATAAGTGCACACACCCACACCCACACCCACAAACACACGCCCACTACTTGGTATGCAACAAGAGCAAAATGTTCACATCCCTATATGTGGAGCTGATAACTGTCAATATTCGAAATCTTTATGACTATCATGATCTTCAAAAGGGTTGTACTTAGAGGGTGTGGGTATGAATGCACTAACATGGAGTCTAAAAAAAAAGTCTATTAAGGGGATCAAAGGTACTGTAATGGGAAAAAAGAAAGGATGAGCTAGGAAAAGGTAAAATATGCCATCTGAAGAGGCATCAAAACACACTATAGAAGAGGGGAAGGAAAGAGGGAGAAGAACATCATTTAAACACTATTCTCACTGGTTCTGGTCCAAAGAGGGATCAAATTAATCAGTGAAGTTTAAGATTCTAATGTGCACAATAGATACATAAATTCATTAAACAGAGGAAAATGAGGGAGGGAGAGGAGCACTGTTTGAAATTTACTCTCATTGGTTTGGAATCAAACGGGGAGTAATTTACTCTGATAAGTATAAAAATTTATTGTGTCCTATAGATAGTGGAAGGGTAAGGGGGGGTGAAAAGGAGGAGACTAAAAGGAGGGATTATAAGGGAGGGAAATAGTAGTAAGGGGAGAGGGTAGGTTAAGAAGGGGGGGTCACTGGGTGGGAACACTGAGGGAGGGGGCGGTCAAAAGGGAAAACTTCAAGGAGGGGAAGGGAGAAGGAAGAAACAAAAACATAAACAGGGGAGGGAATAGGATGGAGGGAAAGAGACAGATAGTCATCATTACTGTGAATGTGAATGGGATGAACTCTCCCATAAAACAGAGGCGGATAGCAAAATGGATTAAAAACCATAATCCTACAATATGCTGTCTACAAGAAACCCATTTGAAACAAAGGGATACCCACAGGGTAAAGGTAAAAGGTTGGAGTAAAATTTATTATGCCTCAGCTAAAGTAAAAAAAAAAGCAGGGGTAACAATACTTTTCTCAGATAAAGCAAAGGCAAAAATTAAAAAATTAAAAGAGATAAGGAAGGAAACTGTATCCTACTAAAAGGCACCATCAAGAATGAAGCAATATCACAACTTAATATATAAGCAACAAGTGGTATAGCATCCAAATTCCTAGAGGAGAAGTTAAAGGAATTAGAGGAAGAAATTGATAGCAAAACTATACTAGTGGGGGACCTTAATCTCCCCCTCTCTGAACTCGATAAATCTAACCTCAGAATAAAAAAGAAAGAAGTTAAAGAGGTGAATAGAATCGTAGAGAGACTAGATATAATGGATCTCTGGAGAAAACTGAATGGGGATATAAAGGAATTTACTTTCTTCTCAGCAGTGCATGGTACATACTCAAAAATAGACCATGTACTAGGGCATAAAAACCTCACAATCCAGTGCAAAAAGGCAGAAATATTAAATGCATCATTCTCAGATCATGATGCAATAAAATTATATGCAATAAAGGGCCAGGGAAAGATAGACCGAAAACTAATTGGAAATTAACCAATTTAAACCTAAAGAATGGATGGGTCAAAGAAGAAATTATAGAAACAATCAATAATTTCATTCAAGAGAATGATAATAATGAGACAACATACCAAAATTTGTGGGATGCACTGAAGGCAGTTCTCAGGGAAAGTTTTATATCCCTGAGTGCATACATGAATAAATTAGAGAAAAGGGAGGTCAAGGAATTGGACATGCAATTGAAAAACCTAGAAAAAGAA